>CBVK0100184181.1:9822-20871 GCA_900067695.1 Picea abies
TATCGAAGCTAGTACCATGATAAATGAAAACATAATAACTCACTTTCCAATACTCTTTGTGACTTTGAGAAGCACACTAGAGGCATTGGTTCCAAGCTTATGAGGAAAATGGGCTATGATGGCCAAGGGATAGGAAAGGAAGGACAAGGGATTTTGATTCCAATTGTATCTCAACAAAGGCCCAAGCATGAAGGCCTAGGATTCAATGGGCAAGAAGCCAACACAAGTGCAACTCAAACCACTTTCGTTGAGGAAAGAGGAACAAAAAAATAATCCATGTGCAACAAGCCACTCAAATATCCTTGTATAAGTTTGAAAGAGGGAAACAAAGAGATGATCCCAGCATCCATATTTTCTCCAACTCTTGGGGGACCAAATAACCAAGCTAGTGTTGGTCACTATAATTGCTTAATTAATTCAAACAATCAAGTTGGCAAAAAGTATGGGCAAAAAGGGTACAATATGTGGACCTAACAGCTAGCAAGTATCATAAAAAACTGAAGAGGTATGGCATAGTATGTTTATGTTGCAATAAAAGAGGAGATAAGGCTAACGATTGTTGGCACTCTAGAAGACCAAGAAAACCATGCATGAACTATTTATAGTATTGCAGATTGACTGGACAATGGGAGGCTAAATGTTGGAGGCTTCACTTAGAACTTCATCCCAAGAACTAGGAAAATAAGAAGAAATATTGGAGAGTGAAGGTCAAGGGGAAAGAGGAATTGTTGGAACTTTCATCCCAAGGAGAAATGGTTTTCCAATGACCTATTGCAGCAATGAATGTCATCCACAACCATGAGTGGTTTTCCAATGACCTATTGCAGCAATGAATGTCATCCACAACCATGAGAAGGACATCAGGGATATGCCAAAGGTATCCCCTACTCAACTTTTATATTCCATCCTACAACATAGGCATCATTTCTTTGAGATTTTCTAGAGTTTGCTTGATGATAGGAGAAGAAGAAAATTGAGGGAGTTGAAGATTTTGGGGACCAAAATCTTGTAAATGGGGAGGTGTGATTCTAATTGGATCCTCACCCAAAACATTTTGTAAAAATTGTAATAAACTTGTAACTTGTAACTTGGAAAAAAATTGGAAGCGGAAACAAACCATTGTGATGGTTGTCCTTCCAAAGGCATCCCATTAAAAATGAAGGTTGTAGTGAAGAAGGACAAAATTGGAGGGAGACAAGGAGAAATTGGGATTTTTGTAGAGATGAGAGCTCAAAGAGTGCATCATGCTTGAAGATCAGTGGATGAAGGAGTTGTGGAGCCTGTCCATGATGAGCAAAGGAATCTATGATCCATGACAATGTGCATTAATTTTCGTGAGAAACAAAGCATGAGTTTTCTGGGCATGCATAGCTCACATCCCATTGTAATGAATTTCCTAAGCAAAATAAGTCTCTATTGTTTATACTATGTGGGTGAAATTTACTTTGTGAGGTATATTGTGGTTCTGGTTTAAGTTTTATTGCTTGAAATTTCTATTCTAGTTAACAGATGCAAGCTTCATTAGTTCAATCCTATATGATCTGTGTCTTGTCTTGTTGACCGAGGTTCCACTCACCCATGAATTGTATTCCCTCTTTTGGGTGTTTTATTTTATTACTGGGCTAATTTCCTTCTACCTAGGAAAATGTATACCCCTCTAGGAATTTTTCTTAGTGTTGGGCATCCCAATTGAGAATATGGTTGGATTTAATAATTTTGGGGTCATTGTTCTTTAGTTGGGCATCTTCCCTTAGCCCCCGTGTCATTTTTCTTTGATGATGGGTGTCTAAACTTGCCCCAGGTCATTTTTTTTTATGTTGGGTGTCTAAACTCACCCCAGGTCCTTTTTCTTTGATGTTGGATGTCTAAATTATCCCTTAGTCATTTTTATCTCATGATGAGTGCTTAAAATCTCCCTAGATGTTTTTCTCCATTGTTGAGCTGCTAAATTCATCCAAAGAACATTGTATTCACCGTTGTTTGAATTAATTCACTCCCTCTACATTTTTCTCCACTATTGGATGATCAAATTCATCCACTCAACATTTGATTCATTGTTGGTCTTGGACAACTTAGTTGGTATTGGTCTAGTGACCACAAGTAATGAAAACCATGCAGTAAATAACCCAAAGAACATAGATCAAAATATAAATTCCATAAAGAATCTATGTTGATGAAACAGAGAGGCCATAGACCCATTGTTTATGGATCAACATGGAGAAATACAACCGATAGAGGGGATAGTTTGCAGAATGGGCCAGTCAAGTTCAACAAAGGTTTTGATCCATGGCAGCATGCACAAAAGATGTTGGATTAGAGAGCCAGCATATCGCAAGAGCTTTGAAGCACAGTTCAAGAAACTGTTTGATGATTCTACACATTTTTCTCATGAATTGTAGGTTGGTCCCCTTCCCAACAGTTTCATTCTCAACATCAACTGACATGAGAATGGAACCTTGGGACTGCAATCTTTCTACATGGACTACAGATTGTACAAAATCACATGTATGTTAGGAGAAGCCATGGATGTGGGGACTTTGTGGTGGAACTAGAATTCCTGGGATAAATAGACTTGGTGATTGAATGGATGTTGGAACTACTCAATTGACAGATGATGGGAGTTCCAATTGTGGAGATGGAGGTTGGCTCCAAATAATATGGTCCTAATAAGTTATATAAATGTCTAGGAAGATGATCTAAAATTGGTGTCATGATGTTCCCGTTTTCCAACTGGCTTCATGTGTCAGTGTTCCTATACTGATACATTGCAATTCAGATCTAGGATCCTTTAATGCTGTGTGTAACATCAATAATTCACTGTATTTTTTATGGCCCTTACATATTGTGACATCATAACTTTTCACATCCATTGCACCTGTGTGATCTGGTTGAATTGGATTGCTTGATGCTTTGGTGCTGCAAAATGCCATGTAGCCTATGTAGCCCTTGGGTCACCCGTGCGAGCATGTAATCGTGTCTAGTGTCCTATGTGTTTCCCATAACTTCACATGTTGGATGATATCTATGAAATATACCAACTTATCAATTTGTCTTGTTCTCCTGTGTGACTAGAGTAGGTCCTATCCTACTAATGGATATGCAATTATACCTATTCTATGCTTGGCTATCTGCTTTTTGTGCTAAGTTGGTGGTATGCTACACTAGCTCGTGCAATGCTTTGAGACTTGACAATGAATTCAACCTGTGTGTGTCATAATAGAAGTTTGGAGGTCTTCCATCCATAATGCCTTTGAGCCACAGATGCTTCATTGTCGCCAACTTTGCTTCTCCTACTTTGTTGATGTGTACTAGGAAAAATGGAGTTAGTTGATGCATTGAAAACTTCCTGGGGTGTTTGAGGAATTTTCTACCATATAAAAACGTCAAAGATCCTGCTTATAAAATATTTTGTTGAATATTAGGATCCTGCTATGCTTTATGTGTTTTCTTCTCAACCACTTAAATGTATTCTTCCATGGTTCGATACTTTTACAGTTCCATAAGATCATTTGATAGTTGTTGCATTGATTGTTCATTGATGATGCATTTCAATTACAAGATTTGGTTTTGAGTTTTGTGTGAATGGATATAGATATTACAACATAAAGTACAAGTTTGTTGCAGTGGACATTGCTAAAGAGTCATTGTTGGTTACAATGTTTGTTACAGTTCAAAAATCTTTTTCATTTGTAGGCATTTTGGTAATTTAATTTTGTACATATAATTAACACTTTTGCACTATTATGTATTTTGTGGTGTACAATGTGCTTTTGTGTGTTTCATACTTAATATGCATCTGGAAAAAAAAAGGGAGAAAAAAATAAGAAGGACATATGTCAATGTAAACATAACCACATATTCGGTGTTCCAAGCAGGAGAAGTTTGACGAGTCAGGTAAGTATTATAGTACTGGTGCATTGCAAACATCCTCCAAACAACATAGTCAGGGGTAAATATCCATAATCTATTTTTCATTTAGAAAACACCATAGTAACCAAGACATAAGAAGATATTTATAAACTCTCTCTTTTAGACATGAAAAACAAATAGCGTTGGGTGCTTATACAATTTTCAAATTGCTATGTTCAGTTCAAGCAAAATAGGAATACTTGAAATTGAAGCAATCAATGTTGGAGAGTCAATTTTAACATGAACAAACATAGGTGAAGCAAATATCCATGTGCAATAGGAACAATTGGAAAGATGTGTATATAAAAATGTGAATTGTGCAGTTGGGTAAAAAATATATGGAATTTTTTCTTCATATTTCTTATTTTATGTAATTGCTATACGATGATGCAGCTCTGCAACTTGGAATATTTTCTCAATAGATGACTTGAACAATCATAGAATTGGAGAAGTATTCATTGGATATGTGATGGTTGTTTACAACGCATATTTGGATAAAGTGAATAGATCCTGCAAAATTTTACGTGGTGATATGATAGATGAAAATAGCATGACGACAATTACATTGAATGTTCCTACATACCTCATTGAAAGACACGAGAAAAAGAATTTTCCCGATGCTGGAATATCTATTACAAGTTTCAAAATTCTACCAAAAACTGGCTATGAACGTGGTGATTGTGATCGTTTTATATCACTACTTGAATCAAGTTTCATAGAGATAGTGCCTCCAACCTGTAAAGAATACAATTTCATACCATGCATTGGACCTATTGGAGTTGTTGTCACCTTCGCTAGAAAAGTTGGATCGTAGTACAATTTCCATATAAAAGATGGAAACATAAACGATGAAAAATCAATGATATATTTTTCCATGGTCAAGGCTTTATCATTTATATGCTAATATATCTTAAGTCAACTTATATACAAATTATAGTATTTTATATATCAGTTGCAGTTGTTTAATACATATGGACATTTCTTTGCTTCACTAGAACAACAAATGCAAACAAAGAAATTTCTCATTTTTCTATTTGAAAATATAACCAGGAGGAGATATGGAAAAGAAAATTTATTCCACACAACACAATTGGCATTTATAACAAAATTCACAACAAAAGCAATCAAAGATCTGAAAAAATATAATTGGCTCAACAAATGTTGTAAGTATAGGTTGACAACTCTATCTACAAATCTCGTATACAAGATTATTTAAACACACACACACACACATAGTTTAAATTATTAATTTGTTTATTGTATAAGCATGTTGAAGGTACATTGATAGCAGTAAATGCATATTCAACTCCACAATGTACCTTCAACTCCATTTGAACCTGTTTGTGCAATCTGCAACTCTCCTGCAGGTGCATCTACTTTGATAAAAATGCAATGTTTGACTGTGTAAGATGTAATCAGATATACCCTTTTATATATAAACATTGTCTAAGTGATATTATATGCACGATGGACAATAATAATGTGTAACTAGGGAACCTATACTGCACGATCTGCTTCTTGTCTTGACAGAAATGCCATATGAAATATATTTGCAAAAAAATCCATGTGTTGTTTATATGCTACGTGATTTTCAAGTGCATGGAAAATTTACATTAAACGAAGACAGTGTTGTTCTGCATGTGCGATGAGTTCTATGTATTTCTTTTCCATTTCTTTGTGGAGATACTAGAAACATAATTTAATTATTTTTTATATTGATCTAAATGTTGATGTGTAATAACATATACATTGTAAATACATATTATATATATAGTTTTTGAATACTAATAATAGTGTGTGCATTGTATATACATTTTGACTCCAAAATATTTACTGAAAATTGTTAATATTGCCGTGTCGTCATATTGAATTTTTACAATTAAATTATGTCAAAATTTCAATGAACATTGAACTAGATGTTTATATAGTATTATTAGGGTTAGATTGCTATGTTTACATATTGTCATTAGGGTTAGATTGCAATCAGAACAATTTTTTCTATTGAATGTTGTTAGAATTGTTGTTGACATGGAATTTGTAATCCATCTTTGATATCTTTAACAAATTTAATGTTGTTTTCAAACTCCATATGCATCTCTTCACAACGTCAGAAATTACTACTAGAAACAATCTGGTTTGATCCTTCCACAAAAAATCACAACTAGATCTGCTATGCTTTGAGATATTAATGTGGACCTGTATATTGGCTTGTTTGTGACCTAGCATGGAATGATCAATGTACTTTCTATTAATTTAAGTAAGTTGGTCTAACTGAATATATTTCTATGTCTATAGTATCTATGATACATATGTCTCATAATAAACACTAATAATAATATTCTAGTTGGCCTAGATAGAACCAAATGCAATCAAACTTCAATAAGAAACACATTGTTTAATAATTGTATTAAGTGAAATGTTTCTCTTATTCAGTAGCATATTGTGTACAAATATGCACACAAGGTTCCAAATGACAATTAGTTTTTTGGCATATATGCATATTCATATGGAATTTAAATATCAAACCGAAAAATTATTGATTTGCACAAGTTTCACTAAAATTTATATATAGCATAAATTGTCCAAAAGATTCCAGCTTCAATTCAATGATTAGAGATATGGAAAAACTATACAAGCCTTCAATACGGTTCTTTCCAGTTCTTTCTCAAGACAACATTTTAGTTTCTAAATTATTTTTTCCATGGACTTCGACC
This sequence comes from Picea abies, assembly GCA_900067695.1. NCBI lineage: Eukaryota > Viridiplantae > Streptophyta > Pinopsida > Pinales > Pinaceae > Picea > Picea abies. Next base: position 16,446 of record CBVK0100184181.1, read on the forward strand.
AATCGTTTTATTCTATTGTTTCAATGCATTTTAAACTCTTGAACACATGATAAGATAACTGCCATAGTTAATTTATTTTTCAGGTAATCTATTTCATGGCTTTGCAAAGCAAAAATTTAACACAATGTGTGTCCCAATATTTCAAAATAAACAATTTTTATCGCTATGCCCCACTTCAGTAACTTGTATGCAATGACCATGCGAATATAACAGAAAATAGCTAGCAACTATGATAACTTTTCTTGGTCAACATTACCATGAATCCTAAATTTGCATACACATGAAATCGATTAAAATGAAAGTTCTACTCTCTTGGGTGGGTTGCAAATAGAAAATTTCATTTTGCAAGTATTTGAAGTATTAGAAGTGTGGGAGTGCAGCATGGTGAGTTGTATGAATTATCTGCACAAGTGTTGAAAATAGACTAATTCTTGGTTGTGCAGGGCATATACCTGTGTGAAATGTGTAAGTGCTAAAGATATGGTTGTACGAAGTGAAAAAGTGCACATGTGTAGATATGCACATATGCAGGTAGATCAATCATATGAATTCTCTCCACATAGGCTGAAAATAGACCAAGTCTTTCCTGTGCGGGAGACATCTCTGTAGACTGCACAAGTGTCGAATATATGGCTATGTGCACTCCAGATAAATGGTCATAGAAAAATCTCACATGCAACTTGAAAAATGACAAAGTAAAAATACGTCTAATTTGGAGATTGTCGAAAGACAAGCATCAAAGTGTGGAAATGTAAGAGCATAAGTAATATGAATTATGTTGGAAAGAGTTGAAAATATGGCTTCAGAGTGAACAGGGATGAATACTATGAATTCTTTGCACAAGGGTTTAAAATATATTGTTGGATGTGCAGGTCATATACCCGTGCAAAGTGAGGACGTGTGGAAGATGTAGTTGTGCAGAATGTAGACACATGGACAACACCAATAGTTTCTCCATCACCTATTCCAGTATCAAAGTAAGCATATCCAGTCGCAGGTGATTCTATGCAATTCCCTTCTATCGGTTTTGTCCTCCAACCCTATCTAGAGCTTGCCCATCCTCTATCCACTTTCCAATGTGCCTTTCCCTCATGCCCCCCATTTAACCCCTGCCTTTTGTTGGAACCAGAGAAAAGGGTATTTTTCACATTCTCTAAGTCTCGTCTTTATGACTCCTTCACTCAACAACTACTGTAAGTTCTTTTTAATCTCATCTAACTCTAATATGGTATGTATGTACAATCCTTTGTTTGGAAAAGGATATTATGGAACTAATTGTATCTCATGGTACACTTCCCTCTTAGGTAGCATACCTTTCGACTCCTAAAACATGATACTATTACTTTTATGGAAAAACTAAAACTACAAGTAGTTGACAAAAACCGCCTAATACAACAAAGCTAGGAGTATATCCAAACAATGCTTATGATGACATGTCAACATGCATCTAAGTCTGGATGTTTTAATGAAAGCAATTATGTTATCTTTATAAAGTTTTGATCATTTTTTTCTTGGTTTTATATTAGTTCTAATTCATAAATTATTTAAATAAAATAATTTACATTGAACTTTTTGTTTATCAATTTGTACAACTTTAAATTTTCTTGTAAACTTATTGTTATTGTAATATAAAATTTTAAAAAGTTTAATATACTTTTTTTTTTGTAAGTGAGTGTAAGAAGTTGTATTACTGTAGAAATATTATGATACAAAAAAGGAAGGCATCCTGGTCTCCTTAGAAGGAAACCAGACCAAGGGTTTCGGAGTTGCGCGTGCTGATATCTACAAGGGGTGGGACTGGTCTGCCACCAGGGGAAACTAGGCTAGTCCTACCATATCTAGTTTGAAAAAAGACAAGCAACACATACATAAAAAGAAGAAGCTGAAACAAACCACTAGACCCGAGTGGTTAGTGGGGCCGAACTAACCTGAATACTCCTCGCATTCCTGCCATTAGACTAACCATTCACTTGTCCAAGAAAATGATGTGTTTCTTTCCACCATCTGCCTGGTTCTTGTTCTCAACCTTTTGGGAGGTAATGCGAGTCTTTCTGATTTGAGTTGGCGCACCGTGTCCATCGGTCGGCGTGATGTCCATCTGATGGACATAGCATAGGTAGAGGTGGAATTGAGCAGCCAACTGCTCCATCTTGGCTTTCTGATCCTTCTCGACCTCAACTAATAGTTTTGTGATAGTTTCCAGACTGCTAAGACGACTCATGATTTCATCCAACATTTTCTTGTTTTCCTTGTTATCCTCCTGTCTGGCGTCTTCCATTTCTGAACTCACTTTGTCGATCATCATCTTAGTTAGCCATTTTATGGTAGAGGGTTTCCCTGGGCTGTGTGGCCCCTGGATTATGAGTTACCAAGTCTGCTTCCTATGCCAGTGCATCCCACGCTTTGCCTTTGCGTTTTTATTTTATTTCCTTTTCCCATCATGTAATGGTTGCTTTTCCTTTTGGTTCAACCAGAGTTTGGAAGGTACCCTCCGCATCTTTTGCCACCTAATCCATTCTTGACTTCCATCATGGACTATTCAGAACTTCCTTTTCAAGGGGTTTCATTTTCCTGTGTGTTCATTTCATTCTCGCCATTCTTCTTGGCATGTTGCAGCTCCTTTGTTGGATACTCAGCCTGTACCGCACTTCACAGAGATTCTTCCTTTCCCTACCCTTGTTTCTATGATAGCCCCTGCTGTTGTACACCTTCTGTTTGCATCTATTCTTGTTGTCTCTCCTCTTATTGATCTTCCCATGCTGTGAGCTTGTCCTTCCAAACATGGTTTTCCCGTTGTGGTGAGCTCTCTCGTCCTTTTTCCCTATTGCGTCTCGTATGATCATGATGACTCGGCCTTTATCCTTGTGCAGTTCCTTGCCCCTTCTCCCTTGAGATCCAATTTTGCTACTCTTCGTACCTGTACTTTGGCATGGTGGATTGATTATGGACCATGTCCCACCCTCATGCCTTATGTCATTCATTGCATGTGGTTTGTCATCTGTACTTTCCCACGCGCTTTCCCCGCATCTCTTATTATCGAAAGGGCCTTGTTGTTGTAACCTCGCCTATTGTTTTTGCTGATCCTACATGGTAATTGGTGGCCAAGTGTTAGGCAATCATATCCTTCCTGGGTCCTATGTGCCTGCCATTAGGCCTTGCACTGCCCTCCTCAATGTGACCTTCCTTTCTTAAGCTACCTTCATAGTCTTTTGTCGCTAGTTGGATACAGTCTATTTTGAGTTATCCATTCAGGATGTTGATCTAGGTAGTGTCTAGTTCTAGACCTTCCTTTCCAACCCTCTCGTTGGCTAGCCTGTCTGCCAGTCCATTCCCTGACCTGCATACCTAATGCATCTACACTGTATTCAGAGTTTTTAGGTGCTCATAGATTTTTTGTAGGGAATGTGCCAGGCGCTAGTATCTCTAAACCTTCCCACTTTGGTTCCATTTTGGAGTCTCTTCGCGGTGTTGATAACCAGGGTGGAGTCACCTTCCATGATAGTGTTTGTCATCCTTTCGCGACTTAGGATTTCAAGGCCAAGCTCCAGGGATCCAAATTCTGCTGCGTTGTTGGTTAAGTTTCCCATACTCCCCGCATGTAGCCAGATGATGTTACCACCACTATCTCTGATCACCCCTCCCATCCCTACCACTCCTAGGTTTCCTTTTGTCGCCCCGTCAAAATTCAATTTGAGGAACCCTAATGAAGGGGGGGTCCAGTTGCGGTTTCCTACTTTGAGTTGCGGTTCACACCCTACCGGTGTGTTTTTGTGCTCGTATTTTAGGTGAAAAAAATCCAGGATGTGGGAGTCTTGGTTTATGAGTTGCATTTTTTCCACCTTGCAGTTGTGGCTCTGCACCGTTTCTCGTATTTGGGATATTATTGGATCCTTGAGCTTTCCTTCCGGTAGGCTTTCATTCCTAAAGATGTGATGGTTCCTTTCTTTCCATAATTCCCATATGATCATCCCCGACATTAGATTTCAGCATAGGTTCACCATTTCATTTTCGTTGTAGCTCTCATTCCAATTATTGATGGTTGTGCTGATGTTACCTCAAATCCTATTGGACTGGCGATAGATGCCTGCCACCCAATACCATATCTTTGTTGTATAACTACATTCAACGAGGAGTTGATTGGTTGTTTCCTCCTTAGCTTGACAGAGGTGGCATCGAGATGCACCTATAAAACCCCTTTTCCTGAGATTTTCCCAGGTTAGAATTCAATTGTGAAGAACTAGCCATTCGAACATTTTGATTTTTGGCCATTGGGGCTGTACCAAATCTTTCCCCACTGTTGTTTCGGGTCTTCTTGATCCTGATCCATGATGTGATATCGTGCTTCTTTAAAGTTGAATTCCCCACCTTAATGTGTTCTCTTCCTCTGAGATTGCAATTTTCCTTTTCCCTAGTTCCTCCTCCACCT
>CBVK0100184182.1:0-14688 GCA_900067695.1 Picea abies
GAGAGAGAGATAGAGAGAAGGAAGAGACAGGGAGTTGGGATATATATATATATATATAGAGAGAGAGAGAGAGAGGGAGAGAGAGAGAGAAATAGAGAGATATGGAAAAAAGGAGACAGGGGAAAAGAGGGGAGAGAGAGAGAGAGAGAGAAGGGGGGAGAATAACAGAGGGAGAGAGAGAGAGGGAAACAAGGAGAGAGGGGAAATGAGGGGAGATATTAATTGAGTGAGAGATAGAGGGGAACATGAAGAGAGGGGAAAGAACGATTGAGAGAGAGAAAGAGAGGTAAACAAGGAGAGAGGGGAAACGAAAGGAGAGATAGATTGAGTGAAAGAGACAGGGAAACAAGGAGAGAGGGGAAAGATTGATTGAGAAAGAGAGAGAGAGATATGGGGGCAGAGAGGGATTTAAAGAGACATAGGAAGAGAGATGTAAAGAGAGAGAGTGTAATGGAGAGAGAGAGAGAGAGAGAGAGAGAGAATGAGGGGATGCAAGATAAAGAGAGAGAGAGTGGTGGACAAAAGGGAAAATAGGGAGAGAGGGAAGGAGGGGAAGAAGGGTGGGGAGAGAAAGAGGGAGAGAGGGGGAGAAGGGTGACATAGACAGAGAGAGATGGATAGAGAGAGAAGCATCAAGAGGATAGAGAGAGAGAGAGAGAGAGAGAGAGAGAGAGAGAATGATAGCATAGAGAGAGAGGGGAAGAAGGAGACAAGAAGTGAGGAGAAGAGGGGGAAAAGAGAGAGGGATATGGAGAAAAAGGGGGGGAGACAACATGTGAGAGAGAAGGAGGGAGAGTGTAATGTACTCCAAATTTCTCAAATAAAAAAAAATTGTTAGGGGCATTAAAGTCCCTTCAATCTCCAACATTGTTTTGTGACACAGAGATAATCCATTATATATATCTTATTCCTTTAATGTATGCATAGTAGTTTTACTTCTTTATCATTATCCTTCTTAAAGGTCGAAGGATATTTAAACTCCACTTGTCTCTTACTGTTATATTACATTATAGCGTCATTGTTGGATTATGAATCACACACTTATTTGTATTAAAAAGTTGGTGACCATGATCGTCATAGCCCTTAGAAAATCTAGTATGTCTATTTCAATACATGCTATCCACATTAGATCACATAACACACTATCATTAATCATATATTGTCCACTTCTACATAATCTCCTAGCTCCAATAAACAATATAGACTATAGAATATAGACTATCATATAGACTATCCATAATATTATATGTGTTATCATATAGATACCATAACAATATATCGTTTATCACATAGACTATCCAGAAAAACATATGACTTTAGCATAGTGTAGAGAAATATTTAAATAAGAGATGAGAACGATATACCTATACTAAAACATTAGTAACCCTACCTGACTATTAACATAGTTTCATCATTCTAGGGTTAACACTAGGATAAAACTTGACTCATCAATTAAGTGGTTCAAAAACAGTTTTATGGTTGATGACAGGTCGAGTCTGACCCTACTCCATGCTAGCTTGTGGGCATTTAATCTTGGCCTAGTCCATTAATGGTGAAGCTGGTCTCGTACCTTCAAGAATCGACACTTAGGCGAAAACACCAAACATAGGCTCGCCACCTCCCTCGACTTCACATGGCAGTTGTAAGGGTGTGTACTAGCCACTTTTACTCCTCTAGCATGGCCCTTGAGGTAGCACTTGTTCATCGTTCTTTCCCCCTTTAGTATTGTAGCACAAGTTTGTCTCTGTGTTATAATATGACTAGTGCTTTTGGTGAGGTTCGACTCTGGTGAGCGATGGAAAGAGACAACGCATACAGGGGGTTCTCTATGTGCTAAGGTGAGTAAACAACTTTGTTTCTTATGTTCTATGTGAGAAGTATTTCGTAATTTATTCTCCGTTTGGTGAAAATGTAATTAGTTGAGAGATCAAAGTAACATACCTCATATTTTATTTTCTTTGTTTCACCGTTAAACCTTGGTCTTTCTCATTTCACCATTATAACACTGTTATTCCTGTACTCTTGAATTCATCCAAATATCCCAAGACTTGCTACACTGACTGATATTATTCAGACTTGACTGTGGTTGAACTCTATAGGAAAGTTTCATATTTACATTTTGTGTACATAAATAGGAGTATTAACATGATTTTATTCATTTGAAACAACATTTACTTGTATCCTTTGGTTGTAAGACAATTTCTCTGCTGCGAAGAATTTTGGATTGTCTCATGGCCACCATGGAAAAATCCTTCTCTTCATCTACATTTATGACTTTCAGTCATTTACGAAAGGCCTTGCCTATGTAGATGACTATGCACCAGCAAATGAGAGGGTATCCTTGTTTAATCAATTGTTGAATCAAAAGTCGCAGGGTTCGAACACATATTTGTATAGATAGACTTTAACCTACGGATTTGGTTCTTACTGTAAGTTTCCATTCACTCAGACTTTCGTATTTTACCATTCTATAATGTTGTTTAGATTTAATGATCCCTCTAAATATACTCAGGAAGTTTAGATTTAATGATCCCTCTAAATATACTCAGGAAGCATCTTATGCGCCTCTATGAATACTTATTACTTCAATAATTATTCTCTGTGATCATTTCCCCAAATTAGAAATTCCAACTGTGTAATTTCATGAATTAAATTGGTAGTTCTTGATTAATTTTTTCCCTTTCCACAATTGAATCCTTTCATTTAATTGATCTTTTGTACAAGGATTGTAGATATTATGTGTTTCGTGTTTGATTAATCTATGCACGGTCTATTTTGTTGATAACGTATTTCATTTCCTTATTTACTGTCGCTTTCTCTATTTTACAAATGAAAATTATATGCACGGATATATGCTATTAATGATGGTCCCTTTTTATTTTGCGAGGGTACCCATCAGTCGGTTTTGGGTCCACTCCTACTCCTCCTGGATCATGGACAAATTTCCGCACAAGGAACAAAAGGCAATCTAGATTTTCGTCGGGACTCTAGCTAAGTTTTTTCCCTGGCTTATTCTATTGTTTGATTTTCATAGAATTAAAATGAGAGATAATCCATTATATATATCTTATTCCTTTAATGTATGAATAGTAGTTTTACTTCTTTATCATTATCCCTCTTAAAGGTCGAAGGAGATTTAAACTCCACTTGTCTCTTACTGTTATATTGCATTATAGCATCGTTGTTGGATTATGAATCACACACTTATTTGTATTAAAAAGTTGGTGACCATGACCGTCATAGCCCTTAGAAAATCTAGTATGTCTATTTCAAGACATGCTATCCACATTAGATCACGTAATACACTATCATTAATCATATATTGTCCACTTCTACATAATCTCCTAGCTCCGATAAACAATATAGACTATAGAATATAGACTATCAAATAGACTATCCATAATATTATATTTGTTATCATATAGATACCATAACAATATATCATTTATCACATAGACTATCCAGAAAAACATATGACTTTAGCATAGTGTAGAGAAATATTTAAACAAGAGATGAGAACAATATACCTATACTAAAACATTAGTAACCCTACCTGAATATTAACATAGTTTCATCATTCTAGGGTTAACACTAGGATAAAACTTGACTCATCAATTAAGTGGTTCAAAAATAGTTTTATGGTTGATGACAGGTCGAGTCTGACCCTACTCCATGCTAGCCTGTGGGAATTTACTCTTGGCTTGGTCCATTAATGGTGAAGCTAGTCTCGTACCTTCGAGAATCGACACTTAGGCGAAAACACCAAACGTAGGCTCGCCACCTCCCTCGACTTCACATGGTAGTGGTAAGGGTGTGTACTAGCCACTTTTACTCCTCTAGCATGGCCCTCAAGGTAGCACTTGTTCATCGTTCTTTCCCTCTTTAGTCTTGTAGCACAAGTTTGTCTCTGCATTGTAATATGACTAGTGCTTTTGGTGAGGTTCGACTCTGGTGAGTGATGGAAAGAGACAATGCATACAGGGGTTCTCTATGTGCTAAGGTGAGTAAACAAATTTGTTTCTTATGTTCTATGTGAGAAGTATTTTGTAATTTATTCTCTGTTTGGTGAAAATGTAATTAGTTGAGAACTCAAAGAAACAGACCTCATATTTTATTTTCTTTGTTTCACCGTTAAACCTTGGTCTTTCTTGTTTCACCATTATAACACTGCTATTCCTATACTCTTGAATTCGTCCAAATATCCCAAGACTTGCTACACTGATTGATATTATTCAGACCTGACTGTGGTTGAACTCTATAGGAAAGTTTCATATTTACATTTTGTGTACATAAATAGGAGTATTAACATGATTTTATTCATTTGAAATAACATTTACTTGTATCCTTTGGTTGTAAGTCAATTTCTCTGCTGGGAAGAATTTTGGATTGTCTCATGGCCACCATGGAAAAATCCTTCTCTTGATCTACATTTATGAATTTAAGTCGTTTACAAAAGGCCTTGCCTATGTAGACAACTATGCGCCATCAAATGAGAGGGTATCCTTGTTTAATAAATTGTTGAATCAAAATTCCTAGGGTTCAAACACATATTTGTATAGATAGACTTTAACCTACAAATATGGTTCTTACTGTAAGTTTCTATTCACTCAGACTTTCGTATTTTACCATTCTATAATGTTGTTTAGATTTAATAATCCCTCTAAATATACTCAGGAAGCATCTTATGCACCTCTATGAATACTTATTACTTCAATAATTATTCTTTGTGATCACTTCCCCAAATCAGAAATTCCAACTGTGTAATTTCATGAATTAAATTGGTAGTTATTGATTAATTTTTTCCCTTGCCACAATTGAATCCTTTCATTTAATTGATCCTTTGTACAAGGTTTGGAGATATTATGTGTTTCATGTTTGATTAATCTATGCACGGTCTATTTTGTTGATAATGTATTTCATTTCTTTATTTATTGTTGCTTTCTCTATTTTACAAATGAAAATTCTATGCACGGATATATGATATTAATGATGGTCCCTTTCTATTTTGCGAGGGTACCCATCAGTCAGTTTTAGGTCCACTCCTACTCCTCCTGGATCGTGGACAAATTTTTGCACAAGGAACAAAAGGAAATCTAGATTTTCATTCGGACTCTAGCTAAGCTTTGTCCCTGGCTTATTCTATTGTTTGATTTTCATAGAATTAAAATGCTAGCAAGGTACTAAACCCTTGTTTACTTATTTTGTGGGTTGTGAAAGTAGATGTAATCGGAAGAAGGAAGCCTCTTACCATGAAAGGTATTCAAGTTATGTGCCCCTCCTTGACCGACCTGTGTGCACATTAACTTCGGTCACATACAAATTTTGTGTATATTTTCTTAGAGCTCTGTTTACAATACAAGAGGTTGTGGAGTGTTTGGTGTATGGTACTCCAACTGTAATATTTTGAACAATGATCGATTGAATACAATGGTTTCTTTTGTATGATAATTTGAATTCATCATTATATTTATGTGGTAATAAAGAATGTATTCATACTATTAATCTTTCTATCTATTTTTGCGGTGTTTATGTATATACAGATTTGAATAGCAATTCAAAATATATATAATCCAATGGTCAATAGGAACATAAAAATAGTTCTACCATTTCTTTATCTAGGGGCATATATATATATACAACCATATTCTATGACCAATAGGAACATAAAAATTGTTTTGCTATTAATTTATGTATGAGCACACAGACACATATATATAGTTAACTATATATGTACAACCATATTCAATGGTCAATAGGAACATAAAAATAGTTCTGCTATTTCTTTATGTATGAACGCACACGCGCACACACACACATAGTTACATATATATGTACAACCATCACATTTCAAACAACCAATATATTCAATATCATTTAACTATGATAAGCCATAGTAAAACATGATCATACAGTCCCTTAATAATTGATTTCACTTATGCATACACAATCAATCATATTCCTAACAAATGATAACCATAAATATAACATTGAAAAAAGAATATAAGTTGAGATACATATCTGAAACCTGATGTTGGAATACAAATGGAACAGTCACGTTCCACCCAACCATAGAACAGAAAAACCAAGTTCACTTGTCCTCCTCACCCCTTAGCCTCACCATGAGTCCATAAGGAAAAATTGAATGATATAGTCACCATCCACATATCAAGAAATCATTTTCCTCACACTAACATTGCTCATAACAACAAATAGTTTCTTTCCCAACATACTAAGAAGTGTGCTGCCTCATCCATATGTTGTTAATATATGCATCATTATGCCTAGGTCTTTCCTTCTCTCCTTGGGAAATTTGCAGCTTAACAAATCCCTGATTTTTAAGAGCTGCTAGTGGTCAAATTCCACTTATTCCACTTGTAAAAATTAGCCTTGAGGCAACTCAAACATGTTCCCCACTCACGGAGTCATGATCAACTATTTTTAACCTGGATGTTCCATTTGTTTTCCAACATTTAATTTATTAAAAGTTTGTTTTATAGATGTGTCAAAATAAAAGAGGTTAGTTGGGAAAGTCAAATATTTTCCCAAGAGTCATCAAATCATTAATTACAACAATCAAAATTACAAATTAGGATTTTCCATAATTGACAAATAATTTCCAAATCAGAATTTTTCAAAATCAGAAGTTTATTTCAAAGTTCACTTAGAATTTAATATTCTAAAATTTGAGGATATTAGAGAGAGGTTGGAGAGAGACTGTGGGGAGAGGTTGGAGAGAGTGAGGAAGATAGATGGAGATAGGAAGAGGGGGGCACAAGCAGGGAGAGAGAGAGGAGTCAAAGGGAGGAGAGAGAGGAGGGATATAGAGAGAAATTTTATGTTTATAGGAACACACATGAGTTCATATTTCTAATAACACAAGCATTTTAGGAACACATGCACATTCCTAAATCCCTCACACATTATTTTATTTCAATTATTTAATTTTTTTAATAACACACATGCATTTACATTTGTTTCTTTAGCAATGCGTTGAGTCTTTTATCCGAAATGATAAGATCAATGACCTCGGTATCTAACTAATTAGATTTTGACAGCTGATTATCTTTTTGTTTAATTTTATATCGACTTTAGCAATGTGTTGAACTTTTTTGGGATATGATAAGATCAATGACCTCAGTATCTAACTAATTAAAATTTGATGGCTAGCAAGATCCCATGTGTTGAGTTTTTTTTTCCGATATGATGAGATCAATGATATCAGTATCTAACTAAATTTGATTGTGAAAGCTGATTAACTTTTTGCCTAATTTTTATAGACTTTAGCCATGTTTTGAGCTTTTTTTCAGGATATGATAAGATCAATAACCTTAGTATCTAACTAATTAGATTTTGACGGATGAATAAAGATCTGTCTATTTTTATACATGGCCTTAATAGCGTTTTTTTTTCCTTTTTTTTCCGATAGGATAAGTATCTAACAAATTGGATTTTGATGGCTGATTAACTTTTTGTCTAATAAGCGCTGTAGGACAAGATCCCGTCTCACATCTACTTGTTTTTCTGTTGAACGTTAATGTCAATATTAATATGAAGCACGAAATGGAAGAAATTAGGGTTTGTTTCTTTCTGCAGTATTCTACTCAATTGAATGGTAGTAGGCATACAGACAATTATATCCACAATCAATGAAAGAGTGGGCAGGCATACAGACAATTATATCCACCGTCAATGAAAGGGTCGGGCCGAAACCGCCAAATCAGTTGGCGTCCCTTCAAAATTCTATGGTTGGTGAAGGCTGTTATTATTCGATTATTAGGTCAACCGGACGCTCAAACATTACATAATTATATCCACTCTATATCATTCATACACTAGCAGCAACAGGCGACTTGTCTTGGACATTCCAGCTCTCAATCTCTTTCCACAGTGGGATTCCCTGCCTGTTAATTTGTCAAACCCATCAGCTCACATCCAAGTTGCAACCTGTTTTTTCTGTCTGTATTCCTATAATTAAAGATCTTAGCATATCTGATAACAACAAATTATATATCTGGAAACTGAAAAGCCAGCTCTAGAAAATACATTTCCAAGGAATTTTAAAATAGACTTCGAAAGAATTTAAAAAATAATCCAATAATCGCCTCTGAGTTGTGACAGTTTTTTTACCTAAATACCAACAATAATATAGGGAACATTATAGTCTGCAAGAAACATCATTTGTCACTACTGAAGTCGCCAACAGGAAGATAGTGAGGTATTGCCTGGTTTTTACTTCGTCATTTTATTTTTAGGATACAAAACGACTGGTAGGATCGTTAACCTAAACTAACTAACTGGATCGTTAACCTAAGTTAACGACTTGAATTCCTGAATGTACTTCAGAAGCATACTCTTATCGGGTAGTTTCATTAAGCTGTTGAATGGTAAATTTGAATGCAATCCTATGAGCAGTACCAGAGACAGAAATGTTTTGGTTTGGATCGATGCTTGTAGACAATCTTTCTTTGTATGCATTTTCTCAAGAATTTTACCTCCTAAAATACCACCGTCTGTATTTAGTGTAGTTTTCTCACTTCTAACTGGAAAGGTGTTTCAATCCCCAGAAAGAAAGAAACAAAAATAAATAAACTTATAATTGTGATTTCTTAACTCATTCACAGTAACAGTTTATCAAAATATCAAATTTTTTCATCCGACTTCCTAAAAAAGTTAACCATATATATATATATATAATCAAAATTTTCACCTATAAAAAGATTCCTAAAAAGTTTAACCCCATCCCCACACATATATATTAAACAAGAAGAAAACTGATTCCTAAAAAGTTTAACCCCATCCCCACACATATATATTAAACAATAAGAAAACTGAAACATCTTATTTGGTAATAAAATTATTAATTTAGTTAAATCTAATAAATTATTAAGTTTTATGATTTGAATTAAAAAATATTAATAATTTAAAAAATATTTAATTTTTAATTCTCTAAATTTACATCTTAAAATTATAAAAATCACAATTTTATTTGGCAATAAAATTATTAATTTAGTTAAATATAATAAATTATTAAGTTTTATGATTTAAATTAAAAAATATTAATAATTTAAATAATATTTTACTTTTAATTCTCTAAATTTATCACATCTTAAAATTATAAAAATCACAATTTTTCCTACCTGTCCAAATAGGTAGATAATCATATAAAATTGTTGTGTAAGACATTTATAATTAATCAATAATTATAAATTATAGAATTAATAACAACCACTCTATAAAAATAATTGTTAATTTTCCACCTTTCTAAACTAATATACTCTTAATTATTAAGAGACATGTCTTGACACAACCATTAATACAATATATAACAATAATGTATTAATATAATACATTAATGTATTAATATAAATAAATTAATGGTATATTAATGTAATATATAATAATAATTTATAAATGGTATATTAATGTAATATATAATAATAATTTATAAATGTATTGTATAAATTAAAGTGTTAATTTACATTAGTGTATAATTAAACTATTCAACTTAAGTAATAGAGTATTAAGTTTGGAGGAAGTACCCACATATTTAGATCATTATAAGGAGGTTGTTAAATAGTCAATCAATCCATAAATAAATAAATAAATAAATATTTAAATAATAAATGAAAAAAAAATAGAAGTAACCTAGAATTGAGAGATATTAATTGATTGATACATTAATAATGTAATTTATTAATTAATCAATATATTAATACATTCATAAAGTATTATACACAAATAAATTAAAATATTAATAATACATTACATACATTAATTATCTTTTAGAATATATAGCTTTGATTCATAAAAATTGTGAATAATTATGTCAAATTTGATTTTTTTTAAAGTGGTATCTTATTTTTCCAACAAAATATAAGGTATATGTTTTTGTTCCTGGCACCTTTTGAGTATCTTAACGATGAAATAAAAAACTTGTATACTTGTAGAGAACCCATTTTTCTTATGTCCTGTATTTTTTTGAAATTTATAATATTAACTTTATAATTTTTCTAAATTATCAAATTCAACATACAACAACTTTTCTTCATGTAGGTCAAGAAGTTCTTAACTTGATCAAAACAATTCTTGTTTTATTTTATTGTAGATATGAATCTCCTCTAGTGCCACATATAACTCATTCGAGAAATGGTTAAACCTACAAAAAGTTGTAGAAGAAATAAGAGAGCTATGTATTCTAGGGTTTTGATATAAGTCAAAACAAAAATACATTAAAAATAGTAAACATTATTAATTAAAAAAAAATGTATATTTGAAATATGCAGCTATATTTGTAGTTTCTTCGTAGAAAAATAAATTCAAAAACAAAGATATGGAAAGGAATTCATAAAAATTAAGGTTTTTATGTATTTTCAAAGAGAATCTCCAGTTTTGTCATCCTGAACCTAAATCGGACCCAAAAAAAATTTGAAATTCAAATAACACACGCGTGTTACTAAATCCCGCATTCACTCCTAAAACACACACACTATTAGCAATAGGAATGGGCACACATTCCTATTAACAAAAATGAATTTTCTCTCTCTTTCTCTCTCCCCCTCAATCCCTCCCTTCGCTCACTCTCTCTACCTTAAATTCCAATAACAATTCCATATTTCTTTATATATACAAATAACCATAATATTCTTTAATAGTTCTTCATCATAATTATTGTCACATATAACTCAAACTTATAATTCACCCTTATGTGTTGTGTTTACATAAGTTATACTAAGTCTTATTTCATTAAGAACAAGTATTCAATAACCTATAAAGTATAATTGTTATTACTAAATGGTCATCTCTATATATGTTCGTTGTTTCTTGGGGTCATGATCCATATGAGGTCGTTCGATGATTTAGTTGTTGACTATTTCCCTCCCGTTATGGATATAGGTTTACTATTGGTGCTACCGTGTTCTTATACTTAATATCTTTAATTCATTTCATACTATATGAATTTTAATATTTTTTTATGGTAACTCTCATACATAAAATAGAGATTCATTAAGTAGATTTCATTATTTATAAATCAACATATTTTGAAATGAGTTATCCTTGTAAGACAACCATGCGTGTTACACCTCTCCTTCAACAAGATGGCTTACACTAGAGGATTTTATTTGAGTGTTTTAAGAGGTTTAAAATCGTTTTATGGTACTTATTTTGAATTAAAATTTCACCAACCCTTCCTCATTATCCAACATCCTCCATGGAGCATTTATCATGCAACAGTATTGCATGAGCCACATGTTGATATGTATATGTATATGTATATGCACCATTATTCGACTGTTGTCCTAAAATATGTATATGTGTTGTTTTGTTATGCCTCCAGGAATTACATTTTTTTTTTAAATTATTTAACTTTCCTAACTCTCCCACACTTAGCTACTTCTGTGTTATTCACTTCTTTCCCTTGTCTCTGTGTTCTTTTTGAGAGGTTTTCCCTTTTTTGAGTTTACAGAGTGCAGGTCTAGATGCCCCATTCTCATTTTCTTTTCGTGGGAAATTTATTAGGTAAACTCTCTGGGAGTTCGTAGATTCCTTGGGATTGCTATGAGTCTTATTAATTCTTTCACGTTCGATGCATTTAACTGATAAGAAACTCCCATAACCATTCATGGTTTCTTGTAACTATGATGGTAGTTGAACTTAATAATATTTCGTGAGTATTATCCTTCATAATACTAGTTTGTAGTTGGAATTGAACCTTATTCCTTTGACCATATCTCTTTTTGAACTTCGTGTTCTTATATATATATGTTTCCATATAATATAATGACTATAGGTTTTATATTTGGTCGCAGTAGTTTTATTTTTGTATTTGTTTCGAGGGGGCTTTACCTTAGCCTCTGGTTTTTTCCGTCGGTACCCAGTAATATCAGTGGTCTGGGTTTACCATTACAAGGTCAATTGTTTTTCATCATAGACTTAGTTTAGGAATTCTATTATGATATTTCATGTAGGAGGAGTTCACACTGACCTTGGTATCTACTTTAATTTACATTCTATACATATCTTGTAGTTTTACATTAATTTTATTCTTGGATAATATCTAATGATGGGCCCTTTTGATGTTGCAAGGGGTACCCATCAGTTATCTGACAACCCAAAACATCGATGTGCATATTACAACAGTCTAAGGAGATACCTCGATGCTCTTCTCATCCATGGGGATATTATTTCTATTTTTATTTTTAACTTTCATTCGATTAAATAACTTGTGGAGCTTGCTAACTTATTTTCTTATTCATTTTGTAGGTGTCAAGACAATGGTTACCATGGAGCTCTTGAATACCCATGTAGGTTTAAATATGATATCACCAAATGGGATTATTCATCTCCTACCTTATGTTGAATTAGTCAACCGATTGTCTTTCTGAATACAATTATTTCTAAAAGTCAGGTGGCTTCGGACTGTTGTCTATGCATGTTAAGATGTTGTAATACTTTCTTTATTGTTTTATTTTTCATTGATACATAGTTTATAAATGGACCCTGCTCATTTGGATCCTATACAATATGTAACATTTTTCATTCGAATATATATACATAGGTTATCTCGTTAAATTCTATAACAATTTTTCTTCAGATTATACAATGTACTCTGTAACGATATCCCCTTTGAATATATGTACAATATATCGCACAAATCTCTATTTGAATTTGTAGTAATTCCTTTTCCTATTTATATATATATTGAATCCTTGGTTAATCAATATAAATTACTATTTTGTATCGTTCCTTTCAATTTGTATATTTTATTTCGATGAATCATGTCTCTTCCATATGGATTTATCATCCATAATAGTCCCTAGAATATTAACTAGGTTTTTACCTATGAGTACTATTAATGTATTAGTGATAATATGATTCTATTCGTAAATCAAAATAACTATTAAATTTCCTTTCATAGTTTCCTATACAAAACATATAATATGCATCTATATCTCGTATAAAACGTATTAAATTCTAATATTGTTTCAATTATTTATGCCAAAGAATTTAGCCATAGAAATGTACAATAACATAGTAAAAATTTAAATAAGCATATTCATCACAAGATATAAAACCTGGAACTTTGGGGAAACCAGATGTTGAACACTCCGTTCCTTCAAACCTTAGACTACAGTCTTTTTCATTCCTGAGTTGAGCTCAAAATCCAAGGTGATGGTTATGTGGCCTCTTGCAGAATTATGAACTCCATTTTTTGTGAGTAATCTTTAAATATTCATTGTGTCAAGTCAGTTAGTCTGTATCCTTTTCAAGCTATCTAATTCACCTCTTAGTAATGTTGTCTCATTCCCTTCTCATGACTTATTTTATTTTTCCTAGGACTTTTGACACTTGTCTTGAGCCTCCTTCTCACTGACCACCTATTAGATTTAACTTTACACATGTTCACATATTCTCCTATAAATATATAATGTGTCTTTTTTAAGTTGAGTTAATTCCATAGCTTGTATCAGTTTGCTGCCACTTGGACAACAACTTTGGATTCTTAACTCCCTCTTTAATAGTTATTTTAATGTGTTCCCCTTTTCCACATGTGTTTATTTTCATAAAAAATAAAAAACGTTTTACAATTAAATTTTGGTCAATCAACCAAATTGTATTTTGGGAAAAATACTTAAAATTCTAAGTTAAAAAAAGTAATAGAAACAATAATTAAAAATCCAAGTTGTGGGGTATCACATACACCCCCCCTTAGAGCTTATCACCATCCTCGATGATAACTAGTTTTCATTAATACCATTATGGAATAGAAATGGATATGCTTCCCACATATTACTTTCCATTTCCCAAGTAGCCTCTTCTAGACTAAGGTGCTTCCATTGGAACTTTACCTATCCTACAGCTCTATTTTGGAGTGTAAGTTCTCTCTTGTCGAGAATATGATCCGTCTCTACTGGGAACTCACCCAAGGGTTCCACCTATATCATTTTCCAATCAACAACATGAGTAGGGTCATGCATATAATTTTTCAATAATGAAACATGAAACACATCATCTACTTTTATCATGGCTAGAAGTGCAAGTTGCTAAGATATAGTTCTTATTCAATCAAGTATCTCAAATGGGCCAGAATACCTAAGCGCTAAATTAGTATACATTTCCATCCGTAAATAAATCGTTTTATATTTAACTCTAATATACACATGATCTCCAACATCGAACTCTCTTGGAGTCCTTTTTGCATCATCATAACGATTTTGCACATACTGAGCTACTTTCAGGTTTTGTTGTACCTGTTTCATTTTTAGTTCCATGTCTTTCTGTAATGTACCCCAAATTTCACTAAAATTAAAAAAAAAATGATGAGGAAATTAAAAACTATAAATCTCGAAAAATTGTTCGTGACACATGAAAAGAATCCCTTATAAATATAAGTCATTGTCTATGCACATAAAATTTTTACTCTGTTGGACTAACCATCCTCAAAGTCTATTGGATTTTTAATGTCCAACTAAATATTACTACTACTATCCAATAAATTAAGTCATAACATTTTCATTAGATTGAATCATAATCTAATTTACCCTTCTACTATAATTAAATTCAAACATTCGATAGCATGGTTAAATTAGTAACTAGGACTATTGGTGTCCATAACATAAAATCAATTGCATAAAATATTAAGGTTATATCATAACCATGCTACCCATACTATTGAATATCATAAAATAT
>CBVK0100184183.1:0-20863 GCA_900067695.1 Picea abies
CAAAGCGTTGGTCCGAAGTCCGCCCTAGGTACCGTGGTATACCCTCGCAGTCACCTGTGTATGTTCCTAGAAAAGATAGGCAACTAGTTTGCCAGCACGTGAACAACTATCAGGCGGGTACAGTCGACAGTCCGAAGACCACAATGAGCAGGGTATCAAGCCCGAAACCTGTCAAGGGTATTGAGAGAAAGTGTTCTGGAAGACGACTGAGGACCTCGAATGGATTCGAGACCCACGAAGCTCCGTGGCAAATGATAACGACGGAATCCCTTAACAGATCCTTTATATGTGTTCTCCACCACGTTCGGTCCAACTTTGGAGGGGTTATCTCCACTACCTTTCCTTACGCGACCTCGTGTTTAGCCCCTGTGTTAGAGGGGGGTCCTGAATAACTTTCCGTAACTGGACTTCTACACTCCCTAAATGACAGACTCCAATGTTTAGTTTAGGTGGCCTTGGAGAATTTACTCTCCAACCTATTCCAAGGCCCTATCCCGAGCTAATGTGTGCACCCTATAAACAGAAAATTCTACTTGATTTTATTTAGCGTTGCTTTTAATGGGCTTATTAAATCTCAAGGTGCGGAAGTGAAACTGATGGTGTGTAAAACAGACTCAAAGCAAAATGCACAAAAATGCTTGGAAACAAAACTTCTTCAAACAATGCAAAACCAACAACTTTTCAAAAAGATTCTTTTTCTTTTCTCTTTCAACTTTCACAAGATTTCATGCAGCAATCCTATAGAATTTTCGCTCAAATCTGTGAGCTACTTATACTTTGAACTGTACTGAAAAAAAAAAACTTATGCAAAAAGACTTCTTTCCGAGCTACTGACGCAACAACAAAATCCTCAAACCAAGAAGACAATGAAAATAATTTTTTTTTTTATTTATTTATTGCAAAATAATGTAACTAGGAAAAATGATGACAAGATAAAAACCAAGAGGATGAAAAGAAAACTCTGGCTTAAAGCATAGATCGCATACAGAATCAGAGCACAAAAATGATGAAAAGCAATCAAGACAATACCGATTCGAACACTTGCCTAAAAACCATCAAATAAATGTTTTTTCACTTTTGTCTTTTCTATCAAAAAATCAAATAATAAGCACAAGCTAAGGGAGAAATGCCCTAACTTGCTAACTGTGCAGCCCCAGACTCTAAACTCCTGAGAGGATCTCTTCTCACCACAGGAGGGGATGACTGCCCCACCCAAGCTGAAAAGCTACCTAACCAACCTGCGACTGTCACCAAGATAGAACGCGTGTAACTGCGTGCTGATCCACTACAGCGCGCGGGTACCCGCGGGCTAAACCTAAGCAGGCCGCGGGTATGCCCAAAAACTAGGATAAAAACACACACAGATAGTCTAGTCCTGAAAAAGGCTTCTGGTACATACAACCAGAGTCTCTGACAGGCTAAGATGCTATCACTTTAACAGAAAAACAAATTTGCAGAAAAAGAAGAAAAACCAATGTGAAGAAACACACAACAAGAAAAACTGAAACACCAGACAATAAACCAATCAAGACCCAGACAGGATCCAGAAAGCCCCCTGAGAAGATAAACTTCTGACAGGGAAGAGGAGACTGCCTCCCTAGCTTCCTGAAAACTACACGCTACTGAAACTACTATAGCCTACGGATACCCGCGTGCTGTAGATAGTTAGGGCGCGGGTTACCCGCATGCAGGCCTCTTGCAGGCCGCGGGTACCTCTGTGTGTCCTGAGACTAAATGTCAAGCGTCAGACAAGGAAAAACTGGTATTGATAACCAGGTTCCCTGCTAGCTTTTGACTAACAGAAAACAAAATAAACAAAGAAACTGAAACTTAATTCTTTGAACTACCAAAAATATCTTCAACCAAGTCCGGAAACCCTAAGAGTAAGACGCTCCCCAGTGGAGTCACCAATTTTGTTGTGGGGTAATCTACCCTACGGACTAATAAGCTAGGGCTCTAAACTTATACGCAGATCATGACCCTTAAGATTTAACTTTTAACTTTCTACCCAAAATCTCAACCCCTTTTCTCAGGCAAACACGGGAAGAATGAACTAACCTTTTTATCGACGGTTGAAGTAGATCCTCTGTTGAGTTGTTATCTCCTTGCTGCTGCTGCTCCTTCCACAAAGCTTCCTGCAATCAAGACAAAACTATGCATGCATGCTACTGATCTACTAGGGGGTTAGAGATAAAACACAAATCAAATAACACAGATGAGACACATGTATTCGGGACGGGAAAAGTATCTTTTTCATTAATCTCAATATGAATCAAATTACAATGATTTCTGAGATTAGCCACCGTTCCTTGATCCTGAGCCTGGGCTCCTCCTCTTCTTTTGTCCTCCAACTGCTACTGCATGAATTTCTCCTAAAGCTTGAGGCAAGGCTAAAGGGTTGGGACAAAATTGACTTGGCAATTTGGCAGAGTTTCTTTGCTATGAATTTTCCTTCTTTGAATAGTACCCCTACCCCTCCTTTTATAGGCTAGAAGGAGCTAGGGTTTTAGGTGAACTCTCAGTCATGCATGGCGAAGAGTTCCAGTTAACTGACAAAAAGCCTCGTGTCCCGGCGGAAAATTTCCTGATTTTTTGCTTTGTTAGGTACCCGCGGGCTAGAATGGGTTAGCCCGCGGATACCCGCGTGCAGTAAAAGGTCAGCAAGTGGTCCCCCGCGCCCAGTGAGAGGTTAGGGTGCGGATTGCTTGTTTTAAGTGGTTTTTTAAGGTTTTATTCAACATGGCTTTGGCTAGGAAGAGGCATGAGTTGGCCTGATGCCAGGTAAACCTGTGTAGAGAATTTTAGGGTTATAACACTAGTTCTATTTTTGAACTAAAGCATACCAGTCTCAAGTCTAGTTCTATTTTCGAAATAAAGTGTAATGTTGAGTTGTAACTGAAGTCTCAAGTCTAGTTATATTTTCGAACTAAAGTATACCGATCTCAAATCTAGTTCTATTATCGAAATAGAGTGTAATGCTGAGTTGTAACTGAAGTCTCAAGTCTAGTTCTATTTTCGAACTAAAGTAAACCACTCTCAAGTCTAGTTCTAAGTTCGAACTAAAGTATGAAGCTGAGTTATGATCAAGGCATGCAAACAAGTTGCTATTTCGAGTCTCTCCTCTTCTACTCTCCAGCCTATATAAGTAGAGGTTGCCCCCTCTCTTCAACACAATTTTGATATGCATGTTAAGGGTGAAGCAATAGAGGCACATATCAATGATAAAGAGGCAACATACCAAAGCGACATATCAATGTTGTATATCAACAATAGAGGCAGCGTATCAGAGGTGTATTTCAGCAAAGTCTCTTAGGTCTTTTTCAGGGCAGAGTCATCTTGGAAATCTCTTTAAGAGAAGGACATTCATGGTGGATATTTGTAAGTGATATTACATTGTTAATGCAATAAAGGAATATCATTTTATGGGGTTTTTCTCCATGTACATGGTTTCCCCAGGGTATATGTGTGTATGCTTACTTGTCTACATAGTTATTTCTATTCGATTATGATTTGGTATTGTTGAAGTGTATTAAGATGGAATCAAAGTGTTGAAGAAAATAAAAGAATTAATCTGCATAAAAAATCAAGCTCATAATTTAACACTATAATATCTTGGGCTAGTAGGAAACATAAGTCTGTTGCACTCAGTACTGTAGGGGTAGAGTATATTGCAACTTGTGATACCTGTAGGGAAGTAGTATGGCTCTGTAAGATGGCTTTTGGACTATTTGACCAGGTGCTAGATTCGAATATGATATATTGTGATAATCAAAGTTATGTGAAGCTTTCAGATAACCTCGTGTTCCGTGACAAGTTGAATCACATTGAGAGAATGGAGAAGGGAGAAATGAAGTTCTAGTACATCTCCACTGATGAGAAAATAACATATATTGTGACAAAGGCCTTGTCCAAAGGGAATTTTGTATACTTCAGGGACAAGCTAGGGCTTGTGGAGATCACTCCCTTGGTTGAGAGGAAGTATTGATATTCTTGCACATTGAATAGTAAATGTGTTGTTGGAATAACATTGTCTCTGTGGAGAATGGTCTAGGTTGGACAAATTGTTGATTTATCATGGACTGACATTTTCTATAGAAAATGGTCCAGGACTGACATTCTCTTGTGGAACAGATGGTGACCTCATCAAGATGAATGGTCCACTAACTTGGTTGAGAGGGAGTACTGATATTCTTGCATTGTGGATAGTCAATGTGTTGCTGGTATAACATTGTCTCTGTGGAGAATGGTCCAGGTTGGACACATTGTTGATTTATCATGGACTGACATTTTCTACAGAAAATGGTCCAGGACTAACATTCTCTTGTGGAACAGATGGTGACCTCACCAAGATGAATGGTCCACCCCCTATGGAACGAATAGTGATCTGATTAGGGAGGTTGGTACAGGGATAAAATTATCTTGTGGCACATATGGTGACCTAATCAAGATGAATGGTCCCCCCTTATGGCACAAATGGTGACCTGATTAAGGAGGTTCATACATGACTTATATTCTCTTGTGGTACAAATGGTGACCTGATCAAGTTGAATTGTATGCCCCCTATGGCATGAATGATGACCTGATAAGGGAGGTTGGTATAGGACTGGCATTTTCTCTATGTCACATATGGTGACCTAATTAGAGAAAGAGTTTCGGGACAAACATTCTTCTATGGCACATGTAGTGACCTGATTAGAAGAATGGTCCCTGTAGCCCATGGCATGAATTTTAGCATCTAGAAGGACTGCCATTCTTCATGTGGCATAGATGTCGATCTGATCAGGAAGAATGGTCCTTATAGTCATTGGACACTCCATTGAGCACATGAGAACTACGAGACACTCAGTTGAGTGTGCAGGTCTGAGTACATTTAGCTATTTGTTATGAATACCTCCCTAGTTAAAAGGGAGTGTTGAATTTTGTGTACCACTAGCAGGGACTGTGTGTCTCTCGAAAATAGATGTGTGTTACTACGGTGGTTGTGTACCACATGCAAAGACTGTGTGTCTCTGGACAATATTTATTCTGCTACTACATTGATTATTTACCACTTATAGAGAATGTGTCTCTCTCGAAAATAATTGTGTGCTACTACGGTGGTTGTGTACCACTGGCAGTGACTGTGTGTCACTAGATGGTAGATGTGTGCTACTAGCAGTGGTTGTGTATCACTAGCGATGATTGTGTATCACTGGACAATAGTTGTGTACTACTATGGCTTGTCACAATCATGTTCTATTGGATGGCATTGTAGTAGTTGTGTGCTACTAGTTGATTGCAATGGAGAATACCAGATCACTTGGGAGTATTTGTGTGGTACTTGATTGTAGATGTTGTGATGGATTATTTGAGCTACCGATGGCATGGTAGTAGTTGTGTGCTACTAGTCTATTGCAGATTAGTTAGTGGACTACTAGATCAAGACATCATGGAAAGATACCTCCCTAGCTAAGAGGGAGTGTTGATGTTTTGGTAGCTACGAGAGAAACTTTCCTCTAGACAACATTTCTTAGAAGAGAATAAGATTATGGAAGTCCAGGGAAAAAATTGAACAATAGGAGAATATCTCAGAGAGAGGTAGTTGGCTCAAAGGGGGAGCCGCAGAGGGAGTTTCCACGGGAGAGAGACATCTGCAAGGATTGATAGACACGTGTCATGAGTCTAGGGTGAAGTTCGTATACTTCAGAGACAAGCTTGACATGATGTAGAATGTCTCCCTTGCTAAGAGGGAGTGTTAATGTTTGGGCAACATTAGTGAGGTTGAACCTTCTTCATTTGAAGAAGAAGATAAATTACAAGTATGGAAGGATGCCATTCTTGAGTAATACAGGTCTATTATAAAGAACAATGTTTGGGACATTGTGCCGAGGCCAAAAGACAAATTAGTGGTTTCTTCCAAATGGATCTATAATATCAAACATGCAACTGATGGAAGTGTGGAAAAGTTCAAAGAAATATTTGTAGCAAGAGGCTTCACTCATAAAGAAGGAATCGAATATGAAGAGACTTTTTCTCCTATAGCCAGGTATACCTCCATTCTAACTATTATTGCTTTAGCTCCCATCTTGGTTGGAAGCTACATCAGATGGATATAAAAACAACATTCTTGAATGGAAATATTGAACATGAGGTCTTTGTGGAACAACCAGAGGGTTTTGTACTGCATAAAAAAGGCACTCATGTATGAAATCTAAGGAAGGCTTTGTATGGTCTTAATCAGGCACCTAGAGTCTGGTATGACATGATTGATGTCTTTCTTAAAATCCAGGTGTTACACGTCAAAATTTCTAAGTATCGCATTGTCCCTGTCAATCATCGTAAGTGTCGCATATTCCCTACAACCTTCGCAAGTGTCGCAAGTTGACCACTAGTGTCATAAATGATGTTCAGACATAATGTCGTGATAATGACACTAAGGAAGCACTTATGACACCTCATATGACTGATTTGAAGAGCAAGAACTGATCCACTAGAATCAAATAACTATTGACACCTGAAAGAGGCCCTGAAACAGTGGTTTGGAAGGGGAACGCTCCTCTAATACAGCTGGAGAAGCGCTAGCGCTCCTCTACCATGATTCAGAAGAATTATAACGCCCTTCAGCCCTTCTGGAGGAGCGCTGCTCATATTAAGAGCGTTGGTGCTTTCCCAAGGCATATCAGGGGTGCTATAACGCTTTGATACCCCTTTTGGAGGAGCGCTCCCTATTCTGGGTCAATTGTTAGCCCGTTGAGTCGAATGAGGAGGAGATCATTCGAGATTAGAAGGCAGTTGTGCTTGAATTCTTGGTTTCATCAAAAGATCCCTGATCTAAGGAGATGGTTCCTAACTGGTTCCTAACTGGTTCTAAACATAACTCAAGAGGTTAGGCCCCTCCCAACCTATATAAGCAGGCTCTATGATGGTGGAAAGGGGGAAGAACTGAACATATGAAACTTATGATCTTAGAGGAATATGACAGTCAGCCAAAGAGAAGTGATCAGTGAAGCTGTTGTTATCCAGGTTGTGGATCTTTCAGGCAAGGGTTGGACGAAGAGGACTTGACGAAGCTATCGCATTCGCATCTACGATTGTAAGTATTGTTGTCGTCATTCTCATTAATATGACATGCTTGGCCTGTTTCTTTCTAGTTTGTGTCTGATACCACACGAACTTATCATTTATTGATAGATTTGTTTTCAAGCTAATGTCAATAGAGTAGGAAGTGGTCGTACCTTGTTTTGTCTACAGACCTCTGCGAGGAGCAAAAGGATTGGAGTGAAACTCGGAGCGTGCAGGGACAAACGTCGATTAAAAGGTACTTCTGTTATTCTCCCTTCTCATGCATTAGGCTTAGATAGATTTGAAAGGAAGTCAGTGTCCATGTTAAGCATTTTTCTGTCTAGGGTTAAGGTCAAGCCTTAGAAGTGATCTACCTGTCCGCAGGGAGATTTTCCTACAATAGAAACTAGCGACTCCACTGGGGAGATAGCCTCGAATCGAAACCTCTTGTTTGGATTTTTCTCCTCATTGACCTTGTTCTGCCCCTTGATTGTTTCAGACCTGTTTTTCCCCTCTTTGATTAATTTCATGAGCTGATTGGCTCCTTACCTTGTCACATTCAGCATATTTATCAAGCTCAGATCTCAATTTTTGAAAATTTTTGACATTTCTGGGACTTTTATACCCTGGCGCCCCTGACCTAGTGTTATCAGAGCACCAGTGATTTTAGTAGCCTTACATAGAGCGCTATAACACTCTTTGCCCTTGGCAACAGAGCATCAGCCCCTTTTTGGCCAAAAAACCCTCCACAATTGCATTTTTTAGGGTTTGCCTCTGTGGCTCTTTTGCTGAGTGATCTAGTGAGTCAATTTGTCTTCCCTTTTAGCTCTGACATCTAGTCTTTTTGAAGAATAAACACCTTGTTGATTGGATCTTGCAACTTTCTTCACCTTCTCGCATTGAGTTTTTGTTGAGTAAAGCTTGGAACCTATGCATTGTTTTTCTCTTCTCTTCAATTGAGCAAAACCCTGGTGAAGGTCATCAAAGGTCTACAGACCTCTATGTCTTGTTGTCAAACAAGATCATTTGTTCTTCAACTCTCGTTTTTGGGTGTGAACTTTGCCTTTTTCTTTGATTGTTTCTTTTCTTTTGTTTTCGTTCTGATTGCTACGAAGGGTGTATTGTTTGTGTGACTTTTGCTTATGCTAGTTTGGTTTTCATTCATACCAAGAAGATAATTGGCAAAAGATAAGCATTGTGTTGCATTTATCATCATTCATACGCAAACAATTAAAGATATCTTCATGATTGATTGAGAATATTAGGAGGCATTTGAAAATTTTCATTACATTAGGATTTGATTGGGAAAAAGAATTGTTTGAGAGCATTCCGTAGTTGTGCCTGTTAGTGAAAGAACTCTCTCTCTCCCTTAGCTAGATGTTCATCGAAAGAAAATGACTGTTTATCATGTTTGATGCATTCTTTGGGTCTGAGTCATAAATTCCATTCGTTTCACTTCCATGCACCCCTTTGCGTAAAGAACAACCATTAAAATCAATGCAAATTAAAATTTATCTAGAACTTTTTCTTTCTTAGAATCCTCCACCAACAGTAGAATAGGTGTAGTACTTTGGATTAGGCTGTGAGCATAACTCTCCAAAGTTGTCAAAACAAACATTAGTATCCTGAGTTAGGGAGAGTAAATCCAGTTATCGTATAAGTCTGCCTGGGATCCCCCTCTCACACAGGGGTTACGCACGAGGTTGCATTCAGGTAAGCTACGGGGACTAACCCTCCGTGGTTTAACTGATTGTGGTGGTCGGATTGTATTATGGGGATCACTTTGAGGTAAATCCACAATTACTGTGTGGAAGCTTCTTAGTTGGTTTCGGGCTTGATACCCTGCCCGTACATTCGGATCGAACTGTCGATTGTTCCCGCCTAGGGGCTGACTGCGAATTGGTAACCTTAGTGGCCATAATCTTTAGGTTCTTACACAAGGTGACGGTGACGGGAAGTCTCACTGTACCTGGAGCAGACATTGGTAAAACTCACTCGGGCTCCTTGGAGGGTAAATCCACAATTACTGCGTGGAAGCTTGCACCAAGGCATAAGTCTGTTAAGCAGGTCGCCATTGTAACTGTTCCACCCTATCCCCACCCCTTCTGGACTTGATCACGCGACATTGGATTTCATCACCAACTAGTACGGTCATCGAAAGAAGGTCCTGTTTGCTTGGTTGTGATCTTTAGATTTTTTAGCGTGTGTTGTTTCTTTTCGCTAGTTGCCCATAGATTTCTTTTGTCGAATCTTTTCTTCTGCCAACATCGACCCTCCACGACGCTCGCGGAGGCTACAGGGACTTTCTCCAGAAAATATGGAAGGAGACATCCCTTTACCCCCTCATTCTACGGAACAACCTCCTCAACCGAGCGAGGTTCAAAGCACTACAACTCCTCAGGAAGAAGTTCCCATCCCTCTAGAGAATTTTAGAATTGTCTTGGAATCCCCGGAAGCTTATCGCATTCTGGAGGGATATGAACGACAGCTCCTCCACCTGAATTCCGCTAGAGAATTTGTTGTCATAAACCCTTCTAACGCTCTGGCTAGGTCTCCTCAAAACCCTTTACCCAACGACCCTTTTTGGACTGAAAACATTGTTCAAAGTTCACCACACTTGGTGTGAGATATTTATGGAATGGGAGAAGGCACTGACGTACCTTTCTTCTACATTGTACCCCCAAATCACTTCACCGGCACTACCACCTTTACGGCCACACCAACCGTTGCTCCAAGCACACCACCCGTTGGTCCGAACGTAACGTCCGTTGGCCCGAGACCTACTATTCCCCTCCAGATAGCCCATTCGACAATGGCCCCGCACATTCCGACCATTCCCGCCGGTAATGCGGTAGTTAATCAAACACCGATTGGCACACCTGTAACACCAAGACTGAATCTCCCTTTTGGATTTAGGGCACTGAACGCATCTGCCACTACCACTGCCCAAACCACTGCTCAAATCATACCAGTAAGTTCCATACCTATCCAACAACCCGGAGGGACTGTCCTTGGTGGTTCTAACCCAATCGGCAACATTGGTCAATCTTTTACGTATGGCCCTCAAATCCCTGGAACTCTACCTCAAACTTGGGGGCATCCTCCCACCGGAGGACAAATTCCATTTGGGGGGCACCCTCATGCTGGGGGACAACCTCAAGTCGGAGTCCACCATCAATCATAAGGAAAAAACGTGTCTGTTGCACCCAATCCATGGAGCATCCCTTTTCAAGGAAATCCACATGCCTCCACGGGACAAAATGTGTCCGTTGCACCCAATCCGTGGAGCATCCCTTTTCAAGGAAATCCGCATGCCTCCACGGGACAAACTGTGCCTGCTGCATCTAACCCTTGGAGCGTTCCTTTCTCAGGAAACCCACACTTCTCGGCAGGACAAAACTCGCAAACTCCACAACAACCTCCTTATGGACAAATTCCCAACCCAACCCATAACCCTCAAAACCCATCCGGTTATCCTCCGCTCATGCATACTTCTCAGAACACTTCAAATCCCATGTACCTTGGTCAAAACCAACCTCACATGAGAGGGCCCACGAGTTATAATTATCCACATAACCCAGTATTGGGCCCCACTGGTGTTCCTCTGCCGCACTAGCATTACCCAGAGGTTAACCGACAACTACCTTTTCTAGCCACCCTGGACCTTCCAGATTTGTCTCGGTTAACGAATGATCCCATTCATCATTCTTCAGGTTGGCCAGCTATTCCAGCAAAGCTCCCTTCTGATATCCCAAAATTCGACGGAAAATTTGGAGAAGACCCGAAAAACCACGTAATGACCTTCCATTTGTGGTGCTCATCCAACTCCCTCATGGACGATTCTATTCGTTTACGTCTTTTCCAACGAACACTTACGGGTTTCGCAGCAAAATGGTATATTGAATTACCACGCACATCTTTTTACGATTTCAACTCCCTCGCCATGTCCTTCCTCACACACTTCCAACTGCCCATCCGATACGAGATAGGTACTGAACTATTAACCTCTCTTCGTCAGACAACTTCCATACACATCTCCGATCATATCCATGAATGGAGAAGACGACGAAGGCTAATCAAAGTGGTCATCCCTGACCAATTATTAGCGGAATGGTTCATGAAATACTTACTACCCAATATCGCTCGTGATTTTGCCATGGGCGGCGTGGTTACCGAGGAAGAGGCCATCACCCGAGATCAGTACTTAGACTTAGTCTATTCGCAATCTGGTACTCTGTATGAGTTGATACCAAACGCTACCCGTCCCAATAACGATTCATACAAACCATCGACTGCTTCGCATGCAGATGGAGTTATTGGCTCCGTCAAAACTCAATCTACTACTTAGTCTACTGGCACAATCCAGCGGCCTGCTTCCACGACCGCCCCCAGTTTGACTGCACCCTCTTCTACCCCCACCCAAACTCAAGTCTTTGATGTGAATGCGGTCCAATCAACCCCTTCACAAAAACCTGGGGGCAAGAAGAAAGCGAGAAACAAAACAAAGAAGAACAATAACAATGAACAACCCAAGACCCAACCACAAACCCCTGCTGCTGGAAAACAACCACAGCGAAAACCGAAATTCCCATGTCTCATTTGCAGTGACGATCACTACACTCGAGACTACCCACATCGCGATGAAGTGGCTAAAAGTTTTAAGGAAAATTCACAACCCGCTGTGCTCACTCATCCTTTTCCGCAACAACAATCTTTGGTTGCACAAACCCCCACGCTGGGGGGCAATTCCAACCAAACCCATGATGAAGCCTCGACAAGCGCACACATTTACATGTTTAACGGGGTTAATCTAACCACTCATTCTGTGACATACGACACACCAGTTAAACCTGATAAACCGAAGACTGCTAACGGTTCTTCGCCAGATCCGTTGCCATGTGCTGCTAATCCTTCGTCTGTTAGCCCTCCATCCGGGCCACTTCAGATTGAGAAACCTTCTTTTGACTCCATCTTACGCCCTCCTAAGAGAACCATCCGGAAATCCACTTTCAATCCTAATTCACGAGCCACCCAAAACTACAATATTGTAGAAGATTTGGCCCAAGCTCCGTGTGCCATGTCTGCATTGGAAGTATTACAACACTGTCCTAACCAACGTAGGACGCTCTTAGCTGCTATCGACGCCTTCGATCCTGAGTCATCCAACTACATCACGCTTAATCTGGACGACCATCAATCGCGACTCTCCTACCAGCTAGCTTTCCAAATCGATGTTGTTGTCCATAATCAACAAATCCATCGAACCATTTTGGATGAGGGAGCCTCCACCTGTGTCATGTCTCTATCCTATTGGAAAGGGTTGAAATCACCTGCCCTTAACAAATCCCCCACAATGTTACGTGCTTTCGATGGACGAGGTTTCCATCCTCGTGGATTATTGCAATCCCTCGCCGTTCAATTGGGCAACAAAACTGTTACCGTTGATGTCGAAGTGGTCGACGCTCCCCTCGATTACAAGCTATTGCTCGGAAGAAGTTGGTTCTATGCTATGACTGCTATTGCCTTGTCGGTGTTTCAATGTGTACAATTCCCTCATAAAGGC
This sequence comes from Picea abies, assembly GCA_900067695.1. Classification (NCBI taxonomy): domain Eukaryota; kingdom Viridiplantae; phylum Streptophyta; class Pinopsida; order Pinales; family Pinaceae; genus Picea; species Picea abies. The sequence continues at coordinate 12,605 of CBVK0100184183.1, forward strand.
AAAATTGTCACCATCGATCAACTTGATTTCTATACACCCGACGCCCGCATCCCTGCCACCAACAATATTCCCTTTTTGGGAGACCACCTAGTTACGTATGAAAGCATTGGTGTTGGCTTATTGAAAGATTCTAGCCTCATGGGTACCTTCCCTACACCACTTCCACCTACTACACCTCATATTTCCGCCGTCAATATGATCTCGACTTTTCCTTATCAATCCTTGGAATCATCTGACCCTTGGATTGTGCCTAGTCCTTTGGAATTCGATGGACTCAGTGACACCATGCCACTCAGCCCAGCCGAGGCCACATACGTAGCTATTCAATCCACCTCTCCCTCTTCGAACACTTCACATTCACTGGCACCCAACACTTACTCGGTGCCCTCGTGGTTGAATTCCCTATCATCTACCGTTGATTACATTTCCCACATTTTTCCTTCGGACGAATCTATCATGGAAATGCTTAGCATTGACGATTTGCCCTGGGATGACAACCACCATCGATCCTCTTTTCTTTCGGCTTTGGAAGAAGTGCAAGACATACAATTTGTCTTCCCCCCCGATGTTACCGATGCTCCAAAATGCCCTATCCTCACCTAAGATACTTTCTCTGAGGGGAACATGGGTAACATCTCTGCCACAATCACAATTGACATTTCATTCAAAGAGGGTGTCGTGGAAAATATTAATCTTGGTGCTAATTGCATGCCCGACGAAGTTGCTTCTTACACCACTTTGTTCAAGGAATTCCGCGATGTCTTCGCCTGGAGCTATGAAGAAATGCCAGGGATTGACCCTTCCATCGTCATACATGAAATCAAAACTTACCCTGACGCAAAACCGGTTCAACAGAAACTCCGCCCGGTTCACCCCAAGAAACTGGCAGCTATAAAGGCAGAAGTTGAAAAACTTCTAAAATCTGGCTTTATCTACCCTGTCCCTTTGACGGAATGGATCTCTAACCTCGTTCCGGTCGCCAAGAAACAAGGGACCATCCGTGTCTGCGTAGATTATCGTGATCTTAACAAATCTTGTCCCAAGGACAACTACCCTACACCCTTTATCGATCAAATCATCGACAATTGCGCGGGAAGCGTGATCTTCTCTTTCATGGATGGCTTTTCTGGATATAACCAGATTGAAATCTTACCTGCTAATCAACATAAGACAGCCTTCATCTACCCTTGGGGAACTTTCGCCTACCGAAAGCTACCTTTTGGACTTAAAAACGCTGGTGCCACTTTCCAGCGAGCCATGTCGTACTCTTTCCACAACATCAAGCATATCGCAGAACCTTACCTCGACGACTTACTTGCCCACTCATCCAACCAACCCGATCATATTGGTCACTTGCAGGCAATTTTTCTTCGATGTTGTTTCTATCGTATTCGCCTGAACCCACATAAATGCATCTTCGTTGTCGAATCCGGCCAACTCCTCGGTTTCATCGTCTACAAAGACGAGATCAGGGTGGATCCCCTGAAGATTAAGGCCATTCTAGCCTTACCCCCACCCACCAACTTAACCCAACTTCAAAGTTTTCAAGGCAAAGCAAACTTCCTCCGCCGTTTCATCTGCAATTACGCCGAGATCACTAAAGGATTTATGCGGTTACTGCAAAAGAACGTCCCTTTCATCTGGGATGACACTACCCAATGGTCATTCGACGTTCTCAAGCACGCTTTGACCCACGCTCCTTTGTTACATCCTCCCAAATATACAAAGGATTATATCCTTTACTTGGCCGCTTCTACCTCCACCATTGCGATGGTGTTGGTTCAAGAGGACGCTAACGGCGAAGAACTTGTGATTTATTATCTGAGCAAAAGTTTATCCGGACCCGAACTTAGATATTCACATGTCGAGAAACTAGCTATGGAAGCTGTCATTGTTGTCCAACGATTCTGCCACTACATCCTATTACGCACCACCACGGTAATCACAGACTCTAACCCCATGTACCACGTTTTAACACGTCAAGTACTTGGGGGCAAATATTCGAAATGGATCGTTATTCTTCAAGAATTTGATCTCGAGTTTACAAAGGCCAAAGCCAAAAAATCCCTGGTGTTTTTCGAGCTTATCTGTGCTCTCCCAAGTGCCGATGAAACCCATGAATCTAGAGACCCTCTTCCTGATGAGTCTCTCTTCCTCATCAACACCTCTGACCCTTGGTATGGAGACATCCTCCTTTACCTTCAAACCCAACGGTTTCAGCCAAACATCTCTCGAGAAGAGCATCGACGCATACGTCACCACTCTCACCGTTACCTCATCCTCGGCGACACTTTGTACCACCGTGGTATTGACACCGTTCTTCGGCGATGTCTGATTCACAAAGAGGCTGAATGCGTTCTGAACGATTATCACCTTGGCGCTTGTGGCGGTCACCTTTCCGGGATGGCCACAGCCCAAAAAATCCTACGTGCCGACTACTTTTGGCCCTCGATTTTCAAAGATTGCATCGAGGCTGTCAAAAAATGCCCACCCTGCCAAATATTCAACAAGAAGACACGCACCCACCCTACTGTGTTGCATCCCATTATTTCCATCGACCCCTTTTCCAAATGGGGTATTGATTTCATGCAATGTAAGCCTACCTCAGTCGGGGGGCATGGTTACATCATCGTTGTCGTCGATTATTTCACAAAATGGGTTGAGGCTATGCCTACCTTCCTGAATGATGGCCGTATTGCAGCTCTATTCCTCTTCAACCACATCATTACTCATTTTGGCGTACCACATGCCATTGTCATCGACCATGGTGCACATTTCAAAAACCAGATGATGAGCGAATTACAAATCAAATTGGGTTTTCTCCATGAAAACTCATCCCCTTACTATCCTCAAGCAAATGGACAAGTTGAAGCTATCAACAAAGTCCTAAAAACCATGATCCAACGCATGGTAGGGGAAAACAAGACATCATGGCATTTACAACTGTTTTCCACTCTCTGGGCCTATCGCACGTCTGTGAAAACCTCAACTGGATTCACTCTGTTCCAGTTGGTCTATGGCATTGAAGCCGTCTTACCAATCGAGTGCGAAATTCCGTCACTCAAATTGAAAGTAGAATTCCTGCCCCACACTTCTGCGGAAGAAGAACGATTCTTGTACCTATCCAAGCTGGACGAAACACGCCGTGATGCTTCTCTCGTTAATGAGGCACATCAGAAACGGATCAAGAGTCAATATGACAAATCTGTCCAACCTCGAGCCTTTGCAGAAGGAGACTTAGTCCTCGTTTATGACCAAGCACATGATAAATTGGGAACAGGAAAGTTAGAACCGATGTGGCATGGTCCTTACATCGTGAAATGTGTTTTACACAGAGGTGCTTACGAACTAGTAGATCATGATGGAATTTCCTTGGGAGAGCCTCGAAACGGGCTTTACCTTAAAAAGTAATACGCCTAGATCACCTAGCATCTGTACTTTGTACACTATTGTATTTTTAGTTTGGTGTGCCTTTTCTTTTGCGTGCTCGAGTCTTTACCATTGCCACTCATGACTGTGCCTGTGTTTTCATTCGCAGATGACGTCTGCCTTTCCTATCTTTTTTGGGTTCGCGGATGGTGCCAGCCGACACACCCGGAACATTGCCTCGGTAGCATGGGTTATTTATCAGTTAGACGAGGTGGTGAGTTCAGGAAGCATCTGTTTAGGACCAGCAACCAACAATATGGCAGATTATCATGCTGTCATCAGACTGTCGTTGTTTACTTAGACTCCCAACTTGTGGTTTATCAACTCAACTGCATATATGCTATCCGTATTCCTATCCTACGACGTCTACACTTGCAAGTTCGTCGTCTCGAACGAATGTTTGATTACATCGAATATAGACACATTCCAAGAGAACTTAATAGTGTTTCAGATTCGTTAGCCAATTACATCATGGATCGGTATTTAACCCACAGATAAGATTCAAGGAAAGCAAAAACTGTACATTACATGTAAATTAAAACACATCACAGACATCATCATGTACAAACCATCGGCATCATAAAACTCGTATATATATATATATATATATGGTGTGACTGAAATTTTTACATTACATCAAAAAGTCTGTAAGAGAACAAAATATTGGGTCCATCCACCCATACAACATCGCTAGGCAAGGCATACAAAAAACATGATCACGGGGAAACTCTAATCTCCCCGCACTACATTGTGCTGTGAGTAATACAACACTGTGCGTACTACACGCCTCAACAGAGAATTGATATTCTCTGGCACCCCTATAGTGTGCCGCTGCAAATGCAAAGGCACGTCCCCCCTCCGCAGAGGAGGGATACCCATCGTAAGGCCCTGGAGGTTCCTCTCAACCTCCCAAAGGCCCGCCACCGATACTGCTGGGTTTGCCACAACTGGGGCACCGCCACGACGTCCTGGCACTGGAATATCCGCTGGGTGCACTGCTCCCTTGTCTTCACATTGAAAACAAGACATCTGTTAAACACTCTCTTACATACCCAAAAAAAAAAAAAAACATATATGCATCAAAAAACATAAAAACAAACTAGACAAGGCACAACTTAGTCTCTTACCTAACCCGTCCCAATCTTCCCCCTTGGGCAGAATCAAATCCATACTCCCGCAGAAGTCCACATCAGCATATGGGAAGTCCTCAATCCAGAGGAACTGCCGCCTCAACCAGGCAAAGAAATCACCAGTAAAATGGAACTCGGACTCCGAAACCAACCTCGGGGATAGGCTAGTCCACCTCTCCATCCGAGGCTCATCCACTGGTCATACTGCCAGCGCGATCTGAGGATGCATCTGAGGGATGCGCTCTAAGAAAAACGAGACTAAGAAAGAACCATAGCCAAACTTCTTTTGGCCGTTCCTGCATCGAGAAACTTGTTCCTTCACATTTCGAAGGAACGTCGCACTCCAGTTGAACAGTGTTGGCTCTAAACACTGAACACCATAAGCCACTTGGGACCTCGAAGCCAAATGAGCACTAGTGCTACCAGTCGTACTAGTGATAGCAAACAATATGGATCGAAGAGACAGATCCCAGATATCCTTGATAGGGATCCTGCCCCCTACCAACCTTGCTCCCGGAACACAATGACGTGCTAGATACACGTCGACCTGCTCAGGTAATGCCCTCTGCCCTATAAAAGCTATAGGGACCCCTCTTTTTGAGAGGCCGGTCAGGAAGTACACATCCTCCAACTTGATGGTCAGGAGCTGTGTGTCAATACAGAATCCCTGTTCCGTGATGTCCCAAAGACCAACAATGTGCTCAAGAAGTAGAACCTTGCTTTTCATTTTTTGCAGTTTGAAAAACTTGAGTAACCCGCAGGCCCTCAAAGCAGCCTGCGTACGGGGACTCCGCAGAGCGGCTATATCATCCATCTCATGTTCCTGCTCTTTCCACTCGATCATGATTGCCGAATATATCTACAAAACAAAAATTCAAAATTTTAATCATTCCCCACGTTTTTGTGATTTCGGCAATTTTCAAAAAGCGTTTTAAAACATAAAAACAAATGCCCATGATTTCTAAAGGTAACCAATCATCATTTTTAACCACCACACTCTTAAACATTCATTAAACAATGATTAAAACGTGACAAAAATGAAAAACGTTGTGAGGGGGTGCGTGGGCCCATGAGGGGAGTTTTTGCAAAATTCTTTGGTCAAAATGGTCGATCTAATCAACAGTTAAGGTGTGGGCATCTTAACTACCATTTTCCAATACATTTTTGTGAATAATTTCCCCTTTTTTATTAACTTTCAAAAGGAGGCCGATTTGGTTCAAAATGGACAAACTAGGGCTTTGTATTTTAAATTAATCATGCTATAAAGATCAAATTGAAACCATACAATTGAAAGAGCAGAGAACGAACACCTACCTGGTTCAGACGGTGTGCTAAACGGTCAATCGTAGCTCCGGCAGCGAGAAGAACAAGTTTTGCTCCAATTGACATTCTCCAACACTCCACAAAATCCTTGCAAATGAAATGGTAAATGGGTTTTTCAAATCAATTCATATTTATAAAATTACATTTTCATAAGCTATGGTCGTTTTTGGGTTTCTCTAATGGTGAAAATGGCTCGACTAATCCCTGGTTTTTAGTTTCTGGCATTGCAGGCTTATTGGCAGTTCTAATACATCTTTCACTTTGTCGTATTTATGAGCATAGTCTTAATTCGTTCTCAAGCTCGACAATATGAGAACGCAACTGGGTAAAGTTTTATCTCTTTTTCGAACCCGTACGGATACGATCACACGAAAAAGGAACCCCCCTGGAGTCTCCTTTAAACCCTTTTCGGACTCTCTAAATATGAAAAGATTGTCGAGTGATCTTGCTTCCTTTCACACTCGTTAAAAGGTTAGAAAGGGCGTCTTTCGAGCGATAATTTAACCCTTTTTCGGTCTCGACGGACTATCGTACGAAAAAGGAACTGAGNNAAGTGTTTTTCCAAACTCTATAATCCCGAAAAACCTTCGAGTTTTCTGTCTTTGGACTCATTAAAACACACATCGACAGACCCATATGGGACCGAACCCTTACTTCTTCCGGTTCATTAAACAAAGGAAGAGGAACTTACCAAAGGTGAGTTATATCGAGCATGTGTTATCCTCCTCGAGCTCATTAAATTAAAAAGAGGTACTCATCTATCTGGATGGGGGAAAATTTGAAAGGAGCAATCCAAGCAGTCTCTTGAGAACACCATCTAGCAATTCTTAGAGTCGCCCTTGAACACAACACTTTTTCACTTTGTACATATCATAATTCCCTGAACCTCTGCACTGAGCCAATCCTTTGAGCTTCCTTTCACTCCTTTGGGTCACCCAACGCAAGTCGCCGTATCCATTGCACAATTTTAGTCCATATCATGTTTTGCTGTTGTGCCTCAGTGTTCAAGGGAAGTATCCGCCTCGAGAGTCAACCATCCCAAATATCTTGCCTCAAAACCTGTGTCAGTCCATGTCTGTTTGATCTACCAACTGCATCTCTATGTCTGTTTCGCGTCGTTGATGGGGGATACATCAAGACCCTCCCTCGACGAGTCTATTCCTGTCGACTTCAACACATTATCCAGGAACTAGACTTAGAAACTATTTAGTACTTTGGGACCTGCATGCCTCAATGGCAGGCCTCCTCACATTCGATAGTAGGTTTACATTATTGACCTCTGATCGAATGATTCCGCAAATGTTCGAATTCAGCTCATTTATTCACGTTTGGTGGAATGTACTGGGATACCTTGGGAATCATTGACATTAATGGTGATCTCCCTCGCACTTGTTAACGGTGTACCTCATTGACCGGTAATCAAGTGGTTTCTGCCGTGTTCGACACCAAAACATCTATTCACATGGTTAGAATCGTATCGCATGGGGATTGGTTAGAAGACCCTGGGTTGAGTAATTCACCTTGATATATGTTTCACCCAGGTTGTGAAGGAGTTCCGGACAAAGAACACATACATTGTTACATAGATCCACTTTTTATTGGTCGTGGCTATGTCCTGTCATCTCGTAGATCCACTATGTATTCTTCATGGCTACGATCAGTCTGAATTATCAAAGTATAGATCCACAGTGTATCTTCGGTGGCTATACCTTTTTTTACCAATATGATTATGGATCCGCAGTGTATTTTATGGCGGCCATATCTTGCAAATCTTGATCTCCCCAGCATAGGTATGCCTGCCTTGGGTTTTGAAATATGTCATGATATTTGTTGGATGTTGGTGTGTATCTTTCGTCAGGTTCTCCGAGTCCATAACCTTGCTTGAACTTCTGCAAAGTATTTTAGTCATCAGTTCGTATCTTCTGGCTTCATACTTTGGGGGGCATTCTGTTACACGTCAAAATTGCTAAGTATCGCATTGTCCCTGTCAATCATCGTAAGTGTCGCATCTTCCCTACAACCTTCGCAAGTGTCGCAAGTTGACCACTAGTGTCGTAAATGATGTTCAGACATAATGTCGTGATAACGACACTAAGGAAGCACTTATGACACCTCATATGACTGATTTGAAGAGCAAGAACTGATCCACTAGAATCAAATAACTCTTGACACCTGAAAGAGGCCCTGAAACAGTGGTTTGGAAGGGGAACGCTCCTCTAATATAGCTGGAGAAGCGCTAGCGCTCCTCTACCATGATTCAGAAGTGTTATAACGCCCTTCAGCCCTTCTGGAGGAGCGATGCTCATCTTAAGAGCGCTGGCACTTTCCCAAGGCATATCAGGGGTGCTATAACGCTCTGATACCCCTTTTGGAGGAG
>CBVK0100184184.1:0-14396 GCA_900067695.1 Picea abies
AATTACAACTAATGGCCTAAAGACGACATAAATAAAATAACAGTACTAATATAATATGCCCCAATTAAGGGGTAATGAGCCAATATTAGGGCTTAACAACGAACATGAAAATATTTAATTATAAAAAAAATGTAACATGTAGTGTAGATTTTAATCTTGTACAATGTTTATTTCAAACATATTTTCAGTAAAAGAACATAAAATACACAATGGCAAATACAAACATTACACAGAGATTTTTCCCCTGGAAACCCAAACTGGGAAAACCAGCATATTCTATATTCATTCATAGTATTACATTGTTTACAATACAATATACATATAGGAGTTAGTGGCATCCAAATCCCTAACCCAATGACCTGGATTAGTCAACAACCCTAATTCCTTAACCGGAAATAGAAAATCATCGGCAAAAACCATGTGTTGAAAAATCACTCTAAAAATGAGACACGTTTCCTAAGGAAAAAATAATTCTTGGGGGCGGTGCCCTCGAACCCCCGCGTAGGGGCTATCGCCCCCCTTCACCCCCCTTCACCCCCCTGCGTTCCTCGCACAACGCAAACACTACTACTCATGCAAAGAATATAACACATACCCAACATTCTCCCATTTCTTGTTTTCTTTGCATACGGGGGGTTACATGGTTACATAATCAACAATCCAGGGCAACAATGCCCATGGATCCTCTACACCAAGAGAACTTCTCAGTTCTCACAAATTTTGTTAATGAATCTGTAACATTTTTCAAAGTGTCCACCTTCATCAACAATACTTTCTTTTCTTCAACCATGTCTCTCACAAAGTGATATTCAATATCAATATGCTTTTTCTCTTAATGATAAGTCGAGTTCTTCTCCAAAAAAATTGCACTTTGAATGTCACAATCTATCCTTACAGATTCTTGTACAAACCCAATACCTAAACACAATCTTTGTAACCACATTGCTTCCTTACTTTCATGATTGGCTTGCATGTATTCAGCTTTTGTAGTTGAAAGTGCCACTACGACCTATATTTTGCTCATCCAACTTATTTCTCCTCCAAACAGGTTAAACAAATACCCACTTGTAGATATCCTACGATCCAGATCTCCATCCCAGTTTGCATGCATAGAGCCATGTATATCCACCAATCTATCCAATCCTAGTCTTCCTTGGTAACATAATCCATAGCTAGCAGTGCCACACAAATACCTGAAAACCCTTTTTATTGTTGTCCAATTCTCCTTCCCTAATTTTGACATATACCTGGTCAAAACTCCCACTACATGTGCAATGTATGGTCTAGTACAAACCATTGCATACATCAAACTGCCAACTGCACTCGCATATGGAACATGAGACATGTCCTCCTCATCTTCCTGTGTCTTGGGACATTGATCCGCAGATAAATTTACATCAACAGAAATAGGAACCTTGATCAATTTACATTTCTGCATATTAAAACTCTGCAATATTTTCTCTGATTTACTAGAGTTTCCTCTTTTTCGATCTCTTTTAATTTCCATGCAAAAAATGAAATTTGAAGCACAAAGATCCTTCATGTCAAATTTAGAAGAAAACTGAGTTTTCACATCCTGGATAATCTCCTTGTTGTTTCCTATCAGCAACATGTCATCCACATACAAGACCAAATAAATCAAATGATCACCAGTTAATTTAAAATACACACGGTGATCCTCTTTGCTTCTTGCAAAATCAAATGCAGCAACAACAGATAACAAAAATCTTATACAGGTTAACTTGGCAACAAGAGAAAAAATCTCACCCAAATCAATTCCCTCAACCTGGGAATAACCCTTTGCTACTAACCGAGCTTTCCATTTCTCCAGTTTTCCTTATGCATTCAACTTCTTTTTAAATACCCATTTGATGCCAATGGGATTTCTTCTAGTCGACAACTCCACCAGATCCTAAGCCTCATTCTTATCCAAATAATCCATTTCTTCATCCAAGGCCCTTTTCCATATATTTCCATCCTATGAATCCACTGCCTCCATGAAAGTTCTAGGATCATCATCAGTAATAGACAAAGAAAAATTTGAATGGAAATCAGATGGATTATACCTTTCTGGTAGTCTTGTTTATCGAACTGATTTCCTCAGTACTAGAGTATGAGGATATTCTTCTTCTAATTCATGTTCTTCTATAGAGTTTGACTCATCATCCTTTAAATCAAAATATATTTCTCTAGTTCTTCCTTACTTGGTAGGACTTCCTATTTAACAACATCCTTCATTTCTCTAAATACCGCATCCCGGCTATACACTACCTTCTTAGTTTTTGGGTTCCAAATCTTATAACTTTTGAGACCATATTTATATCCAATAAAGATACACTTCTCAACCTTCTTATCTAGCTTACTTATGTTTTCCTTAGGAACATGAACATATGCATCACAGCCAAATACCTTGAGATGTGTGAGAGAATGTTTCTTACTAGTCCATACCTCTTGTGGAGTCTTGTCATCCAGCATTGATGAGGGTGATTTGTTGACTAGGTAAAATGCAGTACCCACTGCCTCTGCCCAGAATTCTTGTCCTAACCTGACACCACTAGGCATGCACCTTGATTTTTCCATCAACGTCTTGTTCATCCTTTCTGGAACTACATTCTGCTGAGGTGTATATGGATTATTCTTCTTCCTTTCTATACCGCACTTCTTACAAAATTCTTCAAATTCATTCCCGTAGAACTCTCTGCCATTATCTGTTCTAAGCACCTTAATTTTTTGAACTATTTGATTCTCAACAAGAGCCTTAAAGTATTTAAACTTGTCAAAGACTTCAGATTTCCTCTTGAGGAAATATATCCAATTATTCCTCGAGAAGTCATCTATAAATGAGACATAGTACACAGATTTTCCCAATGATGGAGACCGACACAGGTCCAAAAACATTACTATGAACTAGCTGTAAAATTCCTTCTTCCCTCATTGCACCAAAGGGGAATATTACCTGATTCTTCTTCCCATATACACAATCTTCACATAAATCAAAATCCAAAGAGAAGTTAGACATACCTTCAACCATACCTTTACCATGTAGTATTCAAAGACCCTTCTCTCTGATATGCCCCAGTCTTTGATGCCACGACATTACCTTTTCTCTAGAGACTGTAGCTATTCTTTCTTCTTCAACTCCAATATCAGGAACAATGGAACTATTACATCCATCACTAATAGTGCTTCCTTGCATCTTATACAAAGTTCCAAACCGAACTCCTTTCTACAACACCATTTCTCCTCTAAGCATCCTGCAGGTTTCTTTTTAAAATATTGTTTTTACCCCTGCAACATCCATTTTTCTTACATAAATCAAATTTTTGGACAAACCTGGGATGTGAAGAATACCAGGCAGTGTTCTAATCTGTCCATGTATGAGCCTCAACTTGACTTTTCCTTGACCTATGATTATGGTTGTCGAGTCAACACCTAGGAAAACATTACCTCCATCTTACATTTCATATTCATAGAACCACTCCTTGTGGGGAGTCATATGAAAGGATGCACTTGAGTCAACCAAACATTCCTTGTGATCTACATGTGTGCTTGAAGAAGCCGATTACACATCCCCTCCTTCTTCCTTTGAGGTATTTTCTTCTGTATAAGGAGATTCTTCATATCCCTTCTTTTTCTCAACTTTGGATCTACATTGCTTCTTGTAGTGCCCTTATTTTCCACACTCCAACATACCTTTACAAACTTTCCAGGAGATTTAGATCTACCCTTAGACTTAGATCTCCCACTTGAGAACTTAGATCTATTTCTTTCCAGGGAATGTCCTCTTGCAAATAATGTGTTTGTGCTCTGTCCTTCCATATTCTTCCATTTCATCTCCTCCGACAACAAGGATGAGACAACTACATCAAACTTCAAGGTAGTTGTATTACTACCTATGGCCACAACTAGACTATCCCATGAGTCTGGTAAAAAACATAATAAACTAATACATTTATCTTCATCTGAAATTTTAATCTCATAAGATACTAACTAACTTACCACAGTATTGAAGGCATTCAAATGCTCTGCCACTGAATCTCCATCTCTCATCCTTAGGTTATACAACTTCTTTCTCAGGAATAGTTTATTTACTAGGGACTAAGACTGATACCACTTCCCCAACTTATCCCATAAATCCTTGGTTGTCGCTTCCTTTGACACATTCAGTAATACTGAATCTGAGAGACACAATCGGATTTTTCTCTATACCTTTTGATCCAAATTTTTTCAATCATCTGTTGAAGTTCCTGTAGGTACAGTACTTGGATCTACCATGATCCACTGATATATATCCACCAATAGATATTCCATCTTGAGCTTCCACAACTTAAAACTTCGCCTATTAAACTTCTCAATCTCCATCTTTGAATTGATTGCCATTTCTTTTCACCTAAAAAATCAATACCACATATCTCCCACTGTAACATGGATAATCACAACCCTTAGCCAAACCCTTGACCACAAAGGAATCCCACTGAAGCCAACAAATCTATGATACCAAATGTAGATTTTAACCTTGTACAATATTTACTACAAACATGTTTTCAATAAAAGAACAAAAAATATACAATGGAAAATACAAACATTACACAGAGATTTTTCCCCTGGAAACCCAAATCAGGAAAACCAACATATTCTATATTCATTCATAGTATTACATTGTTTACAATAAAATATACATATAGGAGCCAGTGGCATCCAAAAACCTAACCCAATGACCTGGATTAGTCAACAACCCTAATTACTTAACCGAAAATAGAAAACCATCGGCAAAAAGCATACCAGAACAATGACCCACTGACCAGTTAAAGAGGCAGTGAAAACTGATACCAATGAGAGAGGCAGTGAACCCAAGTGAGATAGATTTGATAAATCTTCACATTATTCTCTCTAAAAGAGTGGGTAACTCAATGCCACAATTGTTCATGAGGCGGGCACACTACCTTCCCAGGCACACCACCATTCTTGTGCCAGTACTAACTTCCATTTGCACCATGGTTCAAGATGCACTTGATCCAGATCCCTTGATGGTTTAGATGGCAAGATGGAAAGGGTGGTGTCCTACTTATCCATGTTTCCTTCTCTTTCTCCGAAAAACCGCCCAAGAATGTGACACACTTCCTAAGGCAAAAACAATTTCTCAAGGGTGCTGCACCTGAACCCTCGCGCAGGGGGCTATAGCCCCCCTATGCGCCCGAAACAACGCAAACACTACTACTCATGCAAATAATATAACACATACCCAACATGTATAAGATAATCTATATCTATGTGTAAATTGTAGAAGGTAATTTATAAGATAATCTATGTGTAACATGTAGAAGGTAATAGAAGGTAATTTATAAGATAATCTATGTGTAACATGTAGAAGGTAATTTTTTTAATAATGTCTATTAAAGAGTTATTTAAATTATTTAAGATTACTACCAAAGTGAAATTGTTGTGGTATATCTTGGATATGGAGACTCATACTTGGTGTACCAAAGCATAGGACAATGCTTGTGTCCCAGTCTTCAAGAATAATCAGTAAAATATAGTATGAGACTAGGGATGGAGGGAAATAATGAGTAAAAACTAATATGTTTTGTACTCATTATCCCTCACCCAGGGAACAATTGTTTCCACCACCATCAAACTCCTAAACCTATGATTCTAAACCTAGATAGTGATGCAATATGAAGGAAAGCTAATTTAACTAGTACCTTATAGAATATTAAGATATAGGATATATAAACTTGCAAATTGCTAAAAGAAATTTAATAAATGCATCTAATAAAATTGAAACAAGGAAAAATAACATAAAATTTATTTATTGGTAGCAGTGTCAACTTTTTCCTTGGGCATGGCCAGGCCTTGACTTGACTTGGCACTCATTTCAGTACTTATTTTGTTATCTAATTTTGGGTTATAATGCTAATTTTCATTAGAATAAAATATGTCGACAATCAAGGAACACAGAATATCATGGAATCATTGGAATGGATACATCCTCTATCCCACCCACCACCCTGGGAAACTCTTCCATTTTCTTTGAGATTACCACATTGTTTGATGTCCAATTTTGTATTTTGAACACAAAGTTTGATCTCAAAATCAGACTATGAAGAAGGGATTAACTATGAGCAAACAAAACTGAATCATTGTGGTAAACTAGCTACTACTTGGTCAATATCAACAAGTTTAATATGTTCATCACTAATATTGTTGTTTCCATTGAATATATTGAATTGAGTGCTAGTATTGAGATAAGAGTGAATAAGGCTTGGTTCAATGGGCTTGTACAAATCTAATACCTATGTGTTTATTTGTCATATTGATTAGTAGTAATGATTACAGGAATAAGGTATGTGGAAACAAGATTACAAGGAGTTATGTTAAGTTCATCTACAGAGTTCAAATTGGTTGTTTTGTAAAAATAATACAAACCTATAAGCTTTAATAGGGAATATCAATAGGTTTCACAATAGCTTAGATTAGTATGGGCTTTATTAGGAAGATAGAAGATAAGCAGAGTAATCAATGGGCTTAAGTAGAAGGGTTAGAGTATTGTAATGCTTAGTACAATGTTTACGTAATGAATACATATTTTAAGTAGTGACGTATTCCACATAATTTGATCTATGTAATAGAACAATAATACATATATGATTATTATGGAAACACTTATACACCTATCCAAGAAGCAAAGAGTAATAGTGAAACCAATGTATTGTATAGAACGTTGTGCAAGTAATCACAATCGTACTCTTATTTATGACAGGTTTAAAGCTATCTAGTATTCCCTTTTAAATGATTAGTATCAATATTGATTGGCTCTTTTCGTAATAAGTAATAATAACAATAGTGATTACTAGTTAATAGGGTATACCAAGCACTCTATACTTATACTAGTAATAACATTGAAAACTTTACTCTATGTATGTAATACAAGAACATTTAGCCATAGTAAGCAAGTTGTAAGCAACATATTAGCCATAATCAAGAGTAGATTGAATCCCATTGCTTAATACATTTTCAACCTCTATAAACATGGAGTCTATCATTACACTGATTTGATATGGGTATAAGCACCATGGGTACATGCAACAAGCATTGTGAAACCAGATAGGTTGAATGAGGTTAGACAAGTTGCCTCATCGTAAGATAGTGTTGTGCATGCCAATTTTCATCATAGAGCATAAATGGAATAGAATACAAGAAAGAAACAAAACAACGACCATTGAATTGTTATATAATGTGATGCTAGTGAAATATAAATGTCAAATTTATTTAACATTAAAAACGGTAATGAGCGGATTTTCAACTTCAAATAAAACGAATAAAATCGGTATGTAATTGTAGCACAAATGGAAAAGATAAATAGTTAACTCTACAAATAAAACAAGCCTTTCAAGGTTTAGTCTGCAGGCATGGCTATAAATGAATTGAAATTTACCAAAGATATGACTATACTCAGTAGATATGAATTGTATGGATTGGTCAAATGCCAGGTTTTTTGAAAGGGTAACTCGCATTGCTACACACAATCGAAGATCAATATGTACAAGTTATAAATACTCTAACATCCCACTCGCTAAGTAGAAAGATGAAACGTTTAACTTCTATCAATCAACCTTTAAATAGGAAACTTTCTATTGGTCATATCATATGGAATGGGAGTCAACTAAAGACACCATTCTTATTAATTTGGTACATTACAAAATTTTAGAAGTTTATATGATTTAAGTGGGTTGTATGAGGTTCAATAGATTCTCACAAAATTGGATCTTGTTCTATTTATTAAACTGAAATTAATACTATCATCTATCAAATAGATTGGATTCCTAATGCTAGCTCCCAGACTCAACTCTTACTGCCAATTCTCTATCAAACTACCAGGGATATGTTTATTCATTTATTCATGATTTCTAACACATATCCTCTGCCACGTTAAGGTTTTCTATGATCCAACTAAAGACACACATTCTTATTATTTCAGTACATTGATTACATTGAAAAAATGGCCAAATTGTATGTTAAAAAGCAACTCATATATTTATATTTACAAATTGAATCCAATGCTTATATGAAAGAGGTTCATGAAAAGGGTAAAGGTGGATTCAAGGTGAACTAAAACCTTATGCCATATTAGTTAAATATGATATTCTCCTAAAAGTAATCCCCACAAAGTAAAAAGGAGTGGAAAAAATGTTTTTTCCTCTGATTAGTGAGAATTTTGTGGTTGGGATTTTTGGTTTTGATCGGAATAGCCATAGTTTTGTCAATAGAATATCGACGTTTTGGATCCATCTTCAAGACAATGAGCCTAGTTTAAAAAGATGGGAAGAGCTAGTATAAATACTGAAAGTGTGGGAAATATTTAGGTGTCGGCTAGGTTTTTTTGTAGAAGTATTTAATAAATTAAATTATTTGTTAATATTTTTAGGGTTTATCTACAAACCTCTATAAAAAAAGAAACAATCACACACAAATTTGGAAAGGAGGTAGTTTTTTCCATTAAAGAAATATAACCTAATATAGGTGTAATTCTCATCATAAAATAATCACCCTTTCTTGTCTCAATGTTTTAGGTTTACAGAGTCAGGTGCTTAGGTTTCCGTAGCCAGGTGCTTAGGTTATCTCCCACTGATACAGCTCCATTTACAGTTCCAAATCTAGTTATCGAGGTAGTTGATTGTAACATACCCACCCATCCCCAGGCCTCATTTATGCCACTTAAATTGGCTTAGACAGGCTGCAACACACCCAACCACCTGCAAGACAGGAATGTTGTAGTCCCAAGACTCGGTTCTCTTAACTTATCTCGAATTCAAAAGACTTATCATTAATAAAAGAGACATGAAAATCACATGCATAAATCGAGATCCATGCTGCAACATAAAGAAGTAAACAACATTCCATGCACAACACATAACCAACATACATGCACATTAAAATACACATCTCAGAGATAATTAAATACACATTAGAATATACATTATAAAAAAAACATATGACAGAGAGCACTTATCTTTGAAAATAAAGATTCACCAAATAGTTGCAGACTAAGGACATTCCTCCCAACCATAGACATTGTTGTTATTTTACTCTCAACAACAGGTCACCCCCAAGCCAGGGCTATGAGTCCAAAAGGATGGGTCCTAGGCCAAGTCTAAAAACACAACATTTGGCTAACTAGCTCTCAAGTTTCCCAACCTCACAACAAATCCTAATTTCCATCTCTCTTTCCCCCTCAGCCTGCACAACCCAAATAAATGAACACCTTTATCTACCATGTAGTCCTTGAGGCTATATCATTTCTCTCTAGGGCTTCAGTGCTATTGGTCAGGAAATATCCCCTACTGGAAACTCCAAGAATTCTCAGTTATGGACAGTTTTATCCTCTTGGCATTGAAGCTATCACATGCCTTTCAACACTCAAAGCAATACAAAGTACACTATCACTCTTTTACCCATCATGCACAACCCAAAGAGTGGACCCCATTCCTTGCCACACAGTCCCTCAGGCTTGTCCATCTCTTAGGGCTCCAATGCTTCTGGTCAAGAATCTCAATGTTGGGACTCTCAGGATTCGTAGCTGTGGATAGTTCTATTTGACATACCATCAATATCATGCACACAGGCATACATTCCCTTCTGGAATGATCAATAATTATTACAACCATTCATCAATGGATCTCCTATTCCTGCCATTTGTTTCTATGCTCCGCCGAAGAGCATACGAACTAGAAATATTGAGTGAAGAGGAAAGAATAACAAGGGAACAAGGGAACAAAATGAATCAAGGGAAGAAGATGAACAAAAGGGAAGGATGACCCCCAATATTCACCCATATCCATCCTCATGTAGCCATTTGTATTCATGCTCATACCAAGAGCACACTAATTCAACCCGAGTGAAGGAAGAGGAAGAAGAAACAGGGAGAAGAAGCGCACTAGGGAAAGAAGTCGACCCAAATCAGCCGCCAAGGAATGTTTATATAATCACAAGAACCAAGAACCACATGGCCTCCCCCAAGAATCCCATGTAACCACTTTTCTCCATAAAATCAATTATGGGTAAATAAAAGAAGACTTATCCCCTCAAGTCTTCCTCTCTCATGGAATCATAGCTCCCTATCGATTTTTTCCTTGCCCGTCATTAAACTAGAGGTATATTTTATTAATGTATATGAAGCATTATATTTCCTAGGCACTCTTTCCCCTTTTCAAGTTTATCGGCTCACCATCCTAAGTCACAAATACATAATACATTATAGTTCATACATGTTAAAACTAGGATGTTACACCCCCCTCCCCTTATTTTGGCACTGTCCTCAGTGCACAACACCATTCCAATGTTACTAACATTAGAAGTCCAGACCCTCTGGCCTTAATCCACATAGGAAATCCAGCTCCAACACTTATATACATAGGCACTCTTGCCTAAAATTAAACATGTATTCATGGGCATTCTGACCCAAAAATGTATAATGATCTTCATAATTTATAATTATGGAAGCAGTTCCAACCAGCAAGCTCTCCTTCCCTCTCATCCATACACAAACCAAAGAAAAGAACCCCTTTCTCTACCAAGCAGTCCCTCAAGCCACTCCACTTCTCTTCAAGGCTCCAATGCACTCAGCCAGGAAGTTTCAGAGTTGTGGCTTCGAGAAATTTAGCTACAACAAGTCCAATGGACTTTCTTCATTACATGCCTTCATCATTGAGCCTGATTTCCTTCTGGTATTCTTTTTCATGAGATTCCAACTTCAATATCTAGGCTCTCATTTGTATTATAAAAATACAGTCATCATGAGATATTGTTATAATAATTTCAATTGTAAATGTCAAATATGTTTTATACAAGAAAATAAAAATTTCCAAGCATGAGCTTTTTGCTCATATTGTTTGGCTTTGCAGCTGTATATATCAGTCTTCCTTATGGGCTTACATCCCTTCCATATTCAAGACCATCCTACCTGCAATTTTTTCAATTTACATTCAACCAAACAAGATTTCAGTATATATATATATATATATATTCATGGTAACAATTCAAAATAAAATCACAAAGTGATCTTATAATTGTTTACAACTACAATTCAATCACTTCCATTAATCCAACTATCAATTGGAATGAACTCAGCATTACATATGCATGTATTATAATCCCATCTATTTTTTCTTCTATCTAGAGATATTTTTATTACTCTGTCTCCCCCAACAAAGATTTTCTGTAATTTATCATTATGTAGCTACTTTAACCTGCAACTTTCTTGTTGTAATATCTAACAGTTCCTGAAGTGTTTTCAACTTCATGAGTTAGCAATACTCACATCATTTCTGTCATTAGTGTAATCATTTCTATAATATATACATGCATTCACCGAAATGCATTCAATAATTCATGTAATATCACTTGTAACATTTTTTAATAGCTCCAAAAACTTATCTTGGAATTGTAACAACAACAATCCAATTGCCTTCAGCTAGTACTCATATTAAATATGATGCATCTATCCATCATTATGCATTTTCAGCACCACGGGCTTTTCATAATGCAACAATTAATTACTAGATAAAATAACAATCAATGTGATAATACGCATGGCCACATCTACACAATGCATCGACGAATTGACTACATAATACCACATAACTATGTCATGCATTCCACCATTATGAGTTGGAAGGTCTGGCCAATGAATCAAGACATCATCCACACACTTGCTACTACTTTCCTAACTATTTGGATACCTTCCTTTTCCACCCAAACACAACACCAAGAATATAATACTTAAGTTCTCTTCAGTGTTGGAAAAGAGATTGCAGTCCAAACATCAGATATATAATAGATATCATTGAGCACTCATATAGTGTTATAGCACTTCCATATCCAACCATATTATGGTCTCACACATGACTAGCTCTATGGATATTCATTGTTATAGAAGGAGTATGTCTCCTTAATTAACCCGTTTATGATCCCATAACCAATCATAACATAATATGCAACCAACAATTTATCTAAATGCATTCTAAAATAAACAACACTTACATTTTCTAGGCCTTTGGCCATTACATATGAATTTAAATATTGAAAATTAACTGAGGGAATTATTACCTCAATCCCCTTCAACGTGTATGCATCAACAAAACTAAATGCATACTTGTTTGTTTGTTATCAACCTACTTGTTTCTATTTGACCAACTGATATTTGTAGAAGCTCATAAACTTTCTCCTTCATCACTTTGATCACCATTCCTGCCACCCTCATGGGTCTTCACCTAGATGGAAATCATAAGAAACAATAACATCCACATCTTTAAACCTACTATATAATCCATGATTAGTCATATTCAATCATCATCTCATAATAATAAACTATTCTAAGTTCACAATCATGTTATACACATATCCAAGAATGTACATATGAAAAAATTACACATCCATATGCACCAAGAATTCACTGTCAGTGTGCCTACTAATGCATATGCAATCTAACTTCCTTGTATGCTGCATGCACTCTAGTGCATTTCTATTTTAATTCACTTATTTATTTATCTATTTATGTCATAGTTGGTTGTCCTTGAACTCCTTTAGATCCTTGTTGCCTTGCGTGCTCCCATTCTACTCATCTGCACTATAGTTCCCTAGTCTGAACACTTTCCAGCCACGTTCCACTTGGAAATTCTTTCCCACTCAATATCATTCCCCAGTGGAATTCCATTTTCATTCAGTAACACTTTTTCAAGTGAGAGAGCATTCTAATTTTTCTACATTGGCATCTTGCTTCCATTGCGAACTCTGATATCAGAAGTGGATTCCTTTCACACTTAATATTTGCAACTGTCTACACCTCTCTTCCTTCAAGGCTAGGCGGTCATACTTTTCCTTTTTATTCCCATCCATGACATTTTTAACCTGCTAGCTTCATATCCTATGTGAGGAATCTTGCCTTGGTTGTACCTACATTGTATTAAGATCTTGTAGTTGTTGAATATACTTGTGTTCAACTATTCTTGAGTTCTTTGTCCACCTTCATTAATTTCTTTGTAGCTCTCGATTGCCTCATCTAACTTTTGTAAGTTATTTCATTCCTCCATGACCCTAACATATGATCCTATTCTTGAATTGATCTGATTATACCTCTAATCCTGGCAAAATATGAAAGCAACCATTTTGTTAGAGTTATACATATCATAACAAAATTTCAATTAAATTTACTGGTATTTTTTTCTGCTTACTTTATGAAGAAAAATTATATCAATTATAACTGTTGGATAACTGAGAGGGGGGGTGAATCAGTAATAGAGAAATAATATCCTTTTTAACCATATAATCCAATTTACTAGTACTTTTTTCTGCTTACTTTATGAGGAAAAATTATATCAATTATAATTGTTGGATTACTGAGAGGGGGGGTTAAACTATGTTATATCAATGTAGAATTATCATCCAATAACTACAGAGTAAATAAGAAATGAACAAATGAACAATCATACACATACACAGTACACCAATGTTTTACGTGGAAACCCAAAGCAGGAGAAAACCACAGAATGTTTTTTATTATATGTCTTGAAGAATTATATTCATTGGAAGCACCAACTTCCTTTGTTTTCCATTTGCAACTGAAAGGAGGCTCCAACCCCCTAGTTTATCAGGCTACAACCTGAGGGAATCTCTAACTTCCAAATTCTCTAGCTACAACTAGAAGGAGGCTACAACCCCCTATGTTCTCCGGCTATAACTGGAAGGTGGCTAGAACCACCTGTCCTTTCCCCTTCCAAACATCTTGAAGTAGAAGTAGAATGATGGAACCACTGTCACACTATTATTGTTAGATATATCATTGTAAACCTGTACCAATAACCTGAACCATGCATCAACCATGCATCAACCTGTACCTTAACATGTAATCAACCTGTACTATAAACAAGTGCATCAGCCATGCACCAAACTATACCAACCAACCTGTAATCAACATGCACCATAAACAAGTGCATCAACCATGCACCAACCTGTACCTCAACCTGTACCATGAACAAGTGCATCAACCATGCACCAAACCTATACAAATAACCTGTCAGAACAACCTATCACAACAACTTGTCCAAACAACCTATCACAACAACCTGTCTCATCAATTTTATCAACCAAATCAGATCTAATCACCAAGACAACTCTCAAATATGTGCATCAACCAAGTATAACACAACAACTCATAATCATCATAAAGATCAATATGTGCTTCTGATAATACAAGTATATTACATCATCCATAAACCATGTGTCAGCAATACTACTAACAAGTGCCTCCAACCATGTACCAAGTATGTACCAATCATGTATCAACTCCTCATCAACTATGACTCATCAATATGTACCAACATCATCAACTATACACCTCA
>CBVK0100184185.1:0-20859 GCA_900067695.1 Picea abies
AAGTTAAGGAAGGTTTGTAGGTATGTGATCATATACACCAGGTCTATTACAGAGTTACAAATCAGATTTGGATGATGAAATTGATGAGGGATTTTGGTTGAGGTACATGTTGGGTACATGGTTGAGACAAATAGTTGATGAGTTGGCACATACATGAGGTGTATGGTTGATGATGTTGGTACATCTTGATGAGTCATAGTTGATGATTAGTTGATACATGATATGTACATAATTGGTACATGGTTGGAGGCACTTGTTAGCATTATTGTTGACACATGGTTTATGGATGATGTAGCATACTTGTATTGGTATATTATTATAAGCACATATTCATCTTGGTGATGATTATGAGTTGTTGTGTTATGCTTGGTTGATGCACATATTTGAGAGTTTTCTTGGTGATTGATCTTGGTGAGTAGATCTGATTTGGTTGATAAGATTGACGAGACAGGTTGTTGTGATAAGTTGTTTGGACAATTTGTTGTGACATGTTATTTGTACAAGTTGATTATAGGTTGTTTAGTATAGGTTGGTGCATGGTTGATGCACTTCTTTATGGTACAGGTTGAGGTATAGGTTGATGCATGATTCAGGTTATTGATACAATTTGTTTGGTGTAGGTCGATTGGTACATGTTTACAACATTATATCTCATAGTGATAGTGTGACAACGGTTCCATCATTCTACTTCTACATCAGGGCGGTTGGATGGGGCAAGGATAGATGTTTGTAGCCACCTTCTGGTTGTAGCTGGAGAACATAGGGGGTTGTAACCTCCTTCTGGTTGTAGCCAAAGAATTGGGGAGTTGGAGCTTCCCTCAGGTTGTGGCCTGATAAATTAGGGGGTTGGAGCCTCCTTCCATTTGCAGCTAGAAAACAAAGCAAGTTGGTGCTTCCAATGAATTTAATTCTTAAATAAATATAAGAAAAATAATTATGTGGTTTTCTCTAGCTTTGGGTTTCCACGTAAAACATTGGTGTACTGTGTATTTGTATGATTTGTAGGTTGTTCATTGTTTATTTACTCTGCAAATATTGGATAATAATGCTACATTGATATATCACTTGCATTTTATGGTGAAAAAGTATTAAATTTCTCTATTACTGATTCACCCCCCCTCTCAGTAATCCAACATAAAAGGAAGACATATTTGTCAATGAATAAGAACATGCAAAATTCATATTTGATGGGGTGCATGATATCCACAAATACAAGATATGATTAGCTCATTTGAAATATTTTACTTTGTAGAAAGGATTTCAAAAAAATTCACTCAATTGGTAATCTTTGTCTGTCAAGAATCCAGACAAGGTTGGAAAAAGATCCTTCATTTTATTCAAAAGTACATCATGGACGAGAGAGTGGGCCATTGGAAAACACTACATTGTCATGGATGCATGATTTCTTTTTCAAACATGGAGAGTGTATGCCAGATAGAGACACAATACATATTCCAGTTAATTTCTCGAGGGAAATCTACAACTTGTACAAAGGATATGCTGAAGTTGTTGAAGGAAATGGTATTTTTATTACATGTGCATATTTTACAAGAATATGGAAGAAACAATTCAACAATGTCTATATTCCTAAGAAGTCAAGGATGGGGATTTGTAATATATGTGCTACTCTTAAATCAAGAAGAGATAAATATGAAGGGGCAGAAAGAGGTATGTATTTACTATTTTTTTTTTTTTAATTGAATAGTTATCAACTATGAAAACATACGATCAATATTTTCATTTTATGTCATGTGCAGATTCTATATTCAAAACACTTCAAGAACATTGGAATCAACAATCAAGTGAAATAAAAATGTTGTACAAACATTGGAAGAAGTGCTATGATGCTCCAAACAAATATTTAGGTATGATAATTGATGGCATGGACCAGAAGAAAACACTTCTACTACATTTTGTCCGTACACCCAAAAAATTACAGGAAGAGAATTTCATTCAGTTTCACTTGGTTGGTTGTATGGTTTTCAATGGAAAAATGTGCCCAAGGGTTTACTTCATAGCTCCAAATATTCATAATGATGAAAATCTTACCATCACCATAATTCATCATGTTCTCACTCATTGGTCTAGAAATCTTCCTCAAGTTTTCTATCTACAATTGGACAACACTAGTCATGAAAACAAAAATCAAATTGTGTTTGGATATCTAAGAATGCTTGTTGAAAAGGGAATCTTTCAAAAGGTGAAAGTTGGTTTCCTTCTTTCTGGACACACTCATGATCATATTGATGAAATGTTCAGTCATTTTTCAGTAATATTGAAGGGGAAAAATGTTGGAAGTCTACCATCATTGATTGAATGTATTAAGAAAACATACATTCCAGAGCTTGTTTTTCATATATTAGAAGAAACTATTGACATGTGAAGATTTATTCAGGGATTGCATCATTAAGAAAAATGTATTGAGCAACTTAATAACATTAGCTTCCAACATCAATTTTGTTTCAAAACAATTGATGGGAAAACACTTATATGGGGAAAGTAGTATTCAACTACTACAGAATGGGGGCCTTCATCAGGTTTATCATTTTTTAAGTTCATTCCAGATAGTCCAATATTTGCATGAAATTTATTATTTTTACAATCAGTTCCTGAAATCCATAATGAACAGAGGCGTAATAGAGATGTATATTATTCTGAATGCCTGGAAGAAATAAAAAAGTCCATTAATGATACATATGAGTACTTTGATGTTGTTGATTTTGTTTGGTGGGAGTCTTTTTTCAATAGTCAAAGTGACGTAATTTCAAGCTCAACAAATGAAGATACAATGTTGAAGACTCCATTTCATTGGCCACAAAATATGCTAAATGAATTTGAAGAAACAAACATTGTTGAAGTTCAACAAGAATCTCAAGGTGCTATTAAGTTTACACAAGTAGAGGAAAGAGAAATGTATATTGGTTCGCAAAGGTCACGTGCACAACGTGAAGCCATGGAAGACCTTTATAGGGGTACAGTACAAGATATTAAAGAGGGTAGCATGATTGCAATTTTAATGACTGAAGATCCACATGGTTATCCATTCTGGATTGGAAAGGTTATAAAGATTGAAAAAGAAAATGATGATGTTATTGCAATTGAAGTGCATTGGTATGCAACAAGTACACACCCATTCAATGGTGTGTACAAGCCATAGATGGTGGTTGAGAAACATGGCAATAGAAAGAGAAAAAGAAAGGGTCAAAATGCAACTCGGCGTGGCACTGACCTCTTAAAATTAGATGATGTTGACATACTTGTTTATGACTTCAATTTGACAAAGAGAGGAACTCTTCACTCCAAGACGATAGATATTATCAAGAGGTTTTTTCCACAAGAAATAAATGAAAGATGGGATTCTGCTAAACCCAGTCGTAGATCTGAAAGGAATTTGACATCTGAAATGTTAGGCATGCATGTAGACTCAGATGGTGATTTCATCCAAAATAGAGAAGAATATGGATCATCTACATCTTCATCCAATCATTCATCTGAAGACAATGTATACTCTGATGGTATTTCAAAAACCATGAGTCAATCTGAATAAGTGTATGAAACATTTTATGCATTTTTTATCCATATGATGTTTGTATGGTAACTAGAAATGAGCATTGAACTTACATATGATCTTACATGAAGTTATGCATATTTTTTTATGTTTTATGAATGATATGTTTTTTATTATGGATAGTATAATAAAATTTCTTATCTCATATGTTTTGAATATGGACAATATAACAATGCTTTTAATAAATAATTTATGTTTCATTCAATGTAACTTGTATTTACGTTTCTTTATTAAAAGTTCAAAAATTATTAAAAAGTGATGTTGAATTTTTAAAGTATATTGTGATATTTTTATGGAATTATGTATTACCTTGTGCATTGAGTGATAATAAGATTTAAAAATTGAACATTTAAGGGTTGATTTTATGATTTTGTTTACAGTAATGATGAGTTATTTTACCACTTTATAAAAATATATCATTTTCATACCCCAATTTTAGAATGGGTGCTACCAATAGCAATACTTTTCAATTTGATATTCGATTTTGAGGTTTTGGTTTTAATGGTACCAAGTGATAAAAATACAATTTCAAGTTATCTAAAATTTTAACGTTTTGAAATGAAAACAAAAATCAAAAACATTTTTTTTAGGTCCTGATTTTAAGGATTTTCGGAGCTACTGTCTGAGTTTTGAAGGCCATGTTTGAAAAATGTTGCAATTTTTACCCCGTTTAAAAAAATGGTGCTACTGGTAGAACCACTTTTTGATTTGGGGGTTGATTTTGATGTTTTTTATGCAAAGATATTGGTTTTTTGGGAAAGAGTTTTGATTAATTCGGTAACTATGTTGGACGAGACCTTCGCATCAACCAACAATGCGACCTATCCTATGACATAAATCCTTTCAAGGATTAGGTACTGTGTGATGTTTCCCCACTTGAAGTCTATGATGTTCTTTTAGGACAACCTTATATGTGGAAAAATCATGATGTTTATGAATCTCAGACTCATAGTGTCATTGTTACTCTAGGGGGTCAACTCTGCAAGATAACTGAGGTAGTTATGACTACTACCATTTCGTGTATCTCGAAAAAACAATGCCGCAATGTAATCTCTCAGACCACAAATTTTCCCCTCTTCATGATCAGGTTAGAAGGCGAACAAAACATCACTATGACCACCACAACCTCAACCCAAGACCTTTCTATACAATAGAAGAATACCGATGAGATTGTAGAGGATCACAAAGATATTTTTACAATAGAAACATACCAATGAGATTGTAGAGGAGCACAAAGATATTTTTTCACCTATGGGGTGCCTTTGAATTTTCCAAATCAAGCATTCTAATGAATTGGTGCCTAGTGCTTCCTTAACCAATGGTCCAATCTATAGACATTCTCTTCCAAAGAATGTGAGTCTTCCATATGTTCAACATAGCTCTATTGTTCACGACCCTTTTCAAGTGTGATTGGGATTCCAACCATTAACCACCATTGATATAGCTCTTCCCATTGCACCTTCACCGACAAAGTCCTCCCATACTCATATCAAGTAAAAGAATGCAACCAAATTTGTTGAATAGATCCATCTCCTCCAACACCAGGTTCATGACATACTTCAACAAGCTAAATCCATGTACAAGAAGGACAACTACTTCAACAAGTCAAGTGACTCACCAATGTTTAAATTCAGAAAAAGTTTCCCCATATCCCAAGGGAACTAATTGACATAATGGGAACCATTTCTTCCTAAGAGGACAGGACTAATCCAAGTGTATCTTGGTTTCCATCCACCTTTTCCATTGAGTCAACGTTTTCAATCTTGTGGCTTTGGTAAACCATGATATTCACCTTTTTGATGGGGAATATAATGTAATTCCATCTCCATTTTTTAATTACATCTATCATGTAATAATTTCCTAGGTGTCTTATGTATATGCCTACAAAATTAATGCAGCAAATCCCATCAGAACTCCACAGTTAAGCACGCTTGGGCTAGAGTAGTACTAGGATGGGTGGCCTCTCGGGAAGTTCTAGTGTTTTACATGCCTACAACATTTATAAACTTATACAAATTTATCCCACATGCATCATGAGAATTATTCTCCTCTCACTCTCTCATATATAATAAAGATGAAGGAGGTCCTTTGTGCATGCAATCGATTGTTATTTAATTCCTATTGTTAATGAGCATATTCAATATCTCTTTCTCTTCAGAGATAAGCTACCACCATTCTAGTTAGTTTATGTTCTATAGTATTTTGTTATTCATTAATAGAAGTTCAGTTTCACTGATTTTTGTGTTCTCTCCTATATTTTTGTTGTATCTTATTTTTTTCTCAATATAATTTAGATTAGTGGTACAAGAGCAGTTTGTTCCTTGTTGTTTCTTAGTGCATGTCCTTGAGAAGGTCAAGGTATAGAGAGTTGGGTCTCTATCTAGTTTCAATTGAGGACAACTTCTCTAGCCAACACAAGTCACCTCCCATGGTCAAATAAAAGATATGATGACGTAGGAGATACTTTCAAGAAGTTTCTCGAGGAAGCCCTCATGTGATAGAGGAACGAAATGATGGACAAATTCACTCATATCCTTCAATGACTATCGATGGAGGCTGAGGCATATTGGACAAGAATCCATTTCATAAGTGATACACCCTTCAAGGTACAGGTTAATTTTGATATCCCCTTATTTGAAGTCCAGCTACATAAAGATGCTCTAGAAAAATGGTTGAATCTTCTAGAAGGTTATTATTCTATCCAAAAAAAAATTGACGGTGAAAGGATCACCATCGCACTCCTTAAAGCTCATCCCCATGTTAAATCTTGGTGGGAAGGTTACCGGGAGAGGTAAACCTTAGATGAATCTATGCCATTCGGGAGACAACCCACCTAAGCAGCCTTTTTGGATGCTCTTAAGGATGAATTATGCCCCGTTGGAAACTATGATGACCAGTGCATGAGATGGACGACTCTGTGTTAGGAAAGAGACTAGATGGTACTAGAGTATAGTAACATCTTCCATATATTACACTCAAATTTGGGTATCAAATAATCTGAGCGACACCTGGTTCTGAAGTATTGTAGAGGCCTACACATGTACATCCAAAAAAATATGGATTTCTTGGACATCTCCTCACTAGGAGTTGCATATCGATATGCAGTCAAAATTGAGAAGAAATTCAAGAAATGGAGTAAGCGGGAGTTTGGGTTTGCAAATATGCCACAACATAAGCATGGAAAAGGAAACCCTAACTCAAAGAACAGAGGAAAATTTAAGGAGAGTCAATCTCAAGAACATCAATCCAAGCCATCAGCTAAGAGGGGTGATGGGAAGTCGAAGGACACTGGAAAGTGGTGTGAGTTCCACAAAATCCCCTGGAACAACATTGATAGATGTCACTCGAAATAGTCATTGGTGGTTGAGCTCAAAGAAAAAGAATTAGAACCTAAATCGTAGTTGATTCATAGAAGAATAAAATAAAATTGATCATTGATGTAGAACACACTACTACCATTACGCCCACAACAATCCAACCAGAAGAAACAAAGGATCTTGAAGAGGGGTAGCACCTATTCCACTCACAGATGTCGGTAAAGGGGATCCCACTATATTTCATTGTTGACAACATGAGTCAGAAGAACCTGATCTTAACCAGATCATAAAAAGAATGAAGTTGTCGATATTGCCACACCCCCAACCATACACCATCAGATGGTTGAGTTGGGGATGAGACTTTCGCATCTAGGGATAATTTTAAGGATGGAAAGTTATCTCAAAATGTAGAAACCTTGGAAAATTTTACTAGTCCTTAATATGAAAACTATAAAATGTTTGGTGATATTTTTGTAAAAATATTCAAATTTCTAAGGATTTTATATAGTTTNGGTGATATTTTTGTAAAAATATTCAAATTTCTAAGGATTTTATATAGTTTCTACAAAATTTGGGCTATTTATCATGTAAAAACAATTTATTCTATAAAATTTGGGTGAATCATTTTTATAAAAAATGGAAATTGCCAAATCTTTTTTTAGGAAAAATCATGGAAAATTAGCCCATGGGCAATGTACAGCCCCTAAAATTTTCCATGTATAGAAATAAAATTTACAAGTGGGTCCCAATGTTCATGTGTGGGTCACCAAACCACTAGGCATTCCTTGAATAGGGAAAATTTGGCATACACGTGGGATATTTTGGTCATTTCAATGGTTGTCACACCAACGATATTTTTCATGTAACATCACATGATCTAGGATAAAAAGAAAGAGTCTCAATTGATGACATTTTATATTTGGGTTGATCACCCATGTTTCACTATAGAGGTCATGCATAGGGAATATTTGGCCTCCTGGTTGGAATATACATAGGAAATTTTGAGGATTTGAACACCAAAGATGTTTCTAATGACCCAAATAACATTTTCTTTTGGGATCATGGCCCATGTGTTTGTCCCCTTTCCTTGCGTGGAAAATTTTTATCTTTTAAGTGTCATGTTATCTCTATTTCAAGGACAAGTACAACAAGGATGGTTCTTGTGTCCTATTCCATGGTCTAAGGTTAAGAAATAGGGTCTTAGGCCATAAAATTTTGATTTTTGGCTCAATTGGGATGTGTGGGGACTTAAGTTGTCCCACATTTATTGCATAGTGAATCATTAAACTAAGAGTGGTTTATCTTGTTCATGTAGGTTTTTTTTTTTTTTTTTTAAATCTTCCTTTAAATTTTATNATCATGTAGGTTTTTTTTTTTTTTTTTTAAATCTTCCTTTAAATTTTATTAATAGGTAGTATGTACAATATTTAATACCGAAAAGATGGTTGTCTACGTATCCTCCACAAGCAAGTAGAAAATTCAAAACTTAGGCCTAGCTAATGCCAAAACACCTCATCATGAAACTAGATTCATGATCATACTCATAAAACAAAGAAACATAGACTTAGGAAAAAAAAAAGTAGAACTATGAATATCACAAACATTAAAAAGAGCATAAGCCCAATCAAGAGAACACAAACCAATAACCATGTTAGTTATTGGAGGTGACTAGTCTTAATCATCAAGGGATTGTACCCAACCTATAATTGGGGTATCAACATAAATAGGTACAATGGGGCCCCACCCATTAATAGGGAAACCATCTAGAGGCTTGGCCCACGTGGGATGTTTCTATGGGCCTAAAGCATGGTATGCTATAAAAATCTAGGATCACATGCGAGAATATTTCTTAAGTATTCATGGGCTATGCACGAGAACTCAAGGCCGCACATAGGCATTGCAAAGGGAATCTTTGACGTACAAGTGGGATATGGTGGCCATTTTTTGGTTTTGGAACACTATGGATATTTTTCATAGCCCAAGTTAAGTTCCAACATCAAATTATACATTTCAGACCACATTGTGTTTTAGTACTAGTAGAAGTACATATATCCTTCTCCTTTGAGAGTTTCAATGATGTAATCTATTTCCTTTTCAATTCACATTTTGTGCACCTAGTGATTATATGGAATGTGTAGCTTTCCCACTTCCAAGACTATGTTGAATCAACTTGATGACCTTTTCCTAGTTCACTTAATTATCCCAATTAACCCCAATTTCCACAATTTCCCAATTGACTCAGTTAGCCCCAATTACCCTAATTGGATCAATTATCCCACCACTTGGCTTGCTTACCCAAATTTATAACTAACCCAAATTTCCTAGTTGCCCAAATAACTAGGAAATTAACCCCAATTGTTGAATTAGCCCAGTTAGTCTTAATTTCCATAATTTGCTGATATTTTCTAGTTTTCAAATTATTTTGACTTTACCTAATTGAATAATTAGCCCCAATTATCCCAAGAAATTGCACTAATTAGACCCAGTTTTCCAATTCTCTAGTTATCCCTAATGATGTAAATTTTCCTATAGTTGTACCCAAATTTTCCCTAGAAAGTGACTCAATTTTCCTAGCTAGCCCCATTTTTCCCTAATTGGTTTTCTTAATTTCCCTAATTTCCCCAATTAATTGAAGTAGTACCAACTTCCTTGTTAGCCTCAATTATCCCAATTCACCAAATTTTCCCAATAATCCCCACTTGCCCAAATTATCTAATTAGATTAGTTTAGTTAAACTTAATTATCTCCAATTTACATATTTTTCTAATTCTCGCTAGTTAGCCCCAAAACTTCCAATTTTCTTGATTTTCCCCAATTGCCCAAATTTTCCCAATTAACATAATTATCCCAACTATACAATTTACTCCCATTTTTCCCACTTTCCCAATTAGCACAATTTTCCCCAATTACCTTAGCTAGACCAATTTTTCTCAATTTCCCCATTTTTTCCCTAATTTCCCCAATTAGCACAGTTTTCTCAATTGTCCCAATTAGCATAGTCACCCAATAAGTTCCAATTACCCCATTTTCCCAATTATCCTTGTTTTCCCCAATTAGCTCAATTAGCCTAATTTGACCCAATTATCCTATTTTACAAATTAAAACCACTTTACCAATTTATATTTTTCCTAGGAAACCTCAATCAACCATGATCTCCCTAATTTCCTAACTAGACCTAACTACCCTAAATTGCTCAAGTAGATTCATTAGACATAGTTTCCCCAATTAACATAATTAATCCAATTATCCCAATTATCTGCACTCTCTCCACTTTAATCCAATTATCCCAATTATCTACACTCTCTCCACTTTACTCGAATTCCCCATTTTCCCTAACTTACTTTAGTGTTTCCAATTATCCCTACATCATTGTTTTTTTCCTATTATCCCAATTTTTCCAATTCTTGTAGCTGCCCAAATTACCCAAATTTTCTCATTTTTCTTAGATTCTATTTGGCTAGACTATTCAAAATGGCATTTTGTTTGCAGATTATCTTCCATATTAGGGTGGAAATATGTGATGAATATCTAATGACTATAGAAAAATATGAATATAAAAAAACATAGAATAATAACCCTAAATTTAGAAGTTGGACATGTGGAAAATAGTGGGGATTGAGAAGTTGAACTGCAATATCCACTTCCTAAGGCCATACTTTTCATGTAAAAACTTCATTTTCAAGTGCACAATAAAACAAAAAAAATATCTTCAAATCTCTATACCTGCAACTTGTCCTCAACAACCAAGATACATAAGCATAGAGTGATAATATATAATGTTAGCATATATATTAGCATAATCTATTAATATACATGAAAAATATGCCCATGGAATAATAATTCAAATATTTGCAAGATATCAATTGGACGAGAAAATATTATTTCTATTAAAATAATCAACGAAAGCATATATGTGACAAAATTTTGTAACAACACATATCATAATTGAGAAACTAAGTCCCTCCAGTTGGGCCTCCACCACTTCAATCCTCCACCAAAGGAAAACTCATATAAAGGAGTCAATGAGGTTCTCCATCAAAAAAGAAGGAAGAGCTTGGGGGTTGAACAAGGAGTTCATACTTTCAAGGATAAAGGGATGCAAACTCAATATGAAGTGAAATTTCTCCAGAGTGTCTTTGCTCTCAAAGTTGAATTGTTGAATCTCCTCAAGGCTTGGATATGGATCAATTTATAGCCTTTAAATGGAATTGAAGGGCCGATTCAGAGCGTTTCTAGTATATGGAAGGTCAAGGATCATGGATCTTGTGACATGGCATGGAAACCTGACATAAATTTTAAATTTGAGCACCAAACCCGATGTACGCGGGCTGTAGTGGAGAAACCTGCGTATACGCTTGTTGTATAACTAGTAGGGTGCGTATATGTGGAAAAATATGTTTTTTTGGCTTTGGAATGTACAAAAGGGGACTTCAAGTCTACATAGGGAAATGTAAAGTCCATCTAAGCAAGTTGCATAAGGTGAGGAATGTTTTTTTGTAACAAATGCCCCCTAATGTGTGAGGTTAGAGGAGTATCTGTGATGGAAAAAATACATTATAATTCCTAGAAGTGGAGTAATGGAGAATCAACTGGAAGTGCTAGTTACCCATGAGAATATTGCAATCCATAATGAATTTGTACACATGGATGCCAATTTGAATTACACTGCAAATCCATGTGGAAATATATCAAAGAGTTTTTCATGTCCATGAATAGGCAATACAAAGCAGACATATTCCATAGGATGCCATAATATATAAAAAGCCGACATATGCCATAGGATATCAAAACATATACAAAGTGGACATATGTAAAGAACCTCATCATTAGGACAACAAGCCCCGCATAACATATACATATTTTTTTCTTTTATGTAGGAAAGAAATAACAACAATACAATCAAAACATTGCAACATAACGATGAACACAATGCACACAATTCACACAACATACAAACATAACGACCTAGCATACTAGCACATCATGTAGCTACAAGCAACATACGAAATTCAATCAGACGAAAAATAAAAATGACTACTTGCCCGTCCTACCCTGCAAGGTTAGGACCTCCAGGACACATAAGCAAAGTTCAAGCCCAGGTTCCCATCGATTTTGACCATTTAAGGTCTCAAGGTTGGCGACTGTTCTAAGGAACAAGGAGGTGTCTACATCCCACCAACCACAATCAAGACCACGCCTAGCGGGATAAAAGGCAACATCAATCAATCCAAACACAACATCTTCAACGACACAAGTAGCTAGAACCTTCTTGGTGAGTGGGAGACAATCACATTAAATGTTACAAACCAAGTACAATCTTTCTTAAAAAAAACAACATCATCCACATCGAGAGGCGCATGACCCTAATCTGGGTTATCATACATGTTTCTTGATCAACGCACATGATGATCCAATCTCAAGGAATCATGTCGCCATAGTGCGATGAGCGCACTAGGGACCCATGCGCAACAAGAATAATTCTAAACCTTTGACCATACATAATATCCAACCTTGCCCGAAATCCAACTTGCACTGTCATACATTATATGAAACCATAAGAACAACATGGTAATCAAAATAGTTGAATGACGCGCAAGGTAATGACATTCAAAACAAGGTTAAAATATTCTACCATCTAGGTGTATCTCAACCATTTACCGTCAATATTATTCTAGCACATTGCAACATACCTTAAACTAATATAAAAACTCATATCTATACTTTCCTACTTTCTTCTAGAAATAAAACCATGCTTCCCTACTTTCCGTTTTTAAGGACCACCCCATTGAGCTTTATGAGAAAAGAAGAGAGTAGATTCTATTTACAAGTTTTCATACAAGGATTTCCATAACAACATCAATGATTCCAATCTGTTCCCAATTAGTTCCCTGATGTAGAAACTATCAACTATTAATAAGCGATAATCACAATGATCGCAATTAACCAATTAAAACTGTTATAAAACAATTAACTAATAAAAAGGGATATCCACATTATTCATAATTAAATGATTAAAATGTGGTGAAAACAATTAAACTAATAAAAAGGGATAATCACCATATTCATAATGAAACAATTAACTGTTGTAAAATGATTAATCTAGTGTAAGCGCTAATCACACTAATCATAATTAAAACCTTAAAATGGATAAAAACAATCAACCAATCTAAATGGGATAACTACCATATTAGATCCCCTTCCATAATCATAACTTAAAAACATTTCTAAATTACATAATCACTGCCACCTCTAACAACTCAATATTTAAATCTTTTGGGTGTTTATTAGAAACTCTGTGTAATATTAAAAATCTCTATGTAATTATATTTAAATCATTGTGTAGTTATTTAAAGGGATAGTAAGATCTAGGCGTATTTAAACCACAATTTGTTGCATCAGTGAAAACTGTGCATTTAAGTCATTTACAGGTGGAAACATAGTAAGCATGGATAATTCTTACACCTTTCCAAGTTTAAGACATTTAGAGTCAAAAGATACGACTAATTATTACACATGTCCAAGTTTAAGACGATGCTCAATAAACTGCTTGAGAGGGAAATTAAGGCCAAGTGCAACGACCCAACTTACTTTACACTAGGGTTATCTCCCTATGTAAAAATCATAAATGCTAAATTTAAATTAATGCATCAACATGTCTGAAGTTGTTATTTGATTTTAAATGGTTATGAGTGATGAAAAAATATCTTACTAAGGTTTTGACACAGCAAGCATAAGAGAGAAGGAAATTTTGTTTTTAGTTGCACCACATAAGCATCTACTCATAAATATTTAGAAAGATATCACCTAATATCGTCGATCCATGACCACCGTTTGGCACCCAAGGATTTACGATATGCTTCTAAATCAGTGAAGTGGAGGGGGAAATTCGCTTACAAGAAAATATTCGACAGTGCTTATTAAAAAGGAAACTGAACATTTATTTCTTAAAATGTTGTCTATTAACATAATTTAATATTTTAATTTTAAATTGGTATTGTTTCCTTTATTTTTACATGGATAGTGTGAATTTAATGTTCTTGATTGAAGATATAAAATTTTGTTAAGTACGACTCCCAGTTGTGTCAATAGTATTTTATTTTTCTTGTGGATTATAAATGATATCGACACTTCCAAAAGAGTCAATTACTACAATGTAAAAATGTAAATTGGGACTTGGGAATTACGCTACATAGTTCACAAATTCACCACCAAAATTTTATTCACTCAAGAGAGGGTATTACATAAATGGGTAGACTCATAATGGAAAAATTCAGTGAAGAAAAGGATAATTTTAGTCTATGCATAAGCAAAAATCCACTAAGAACCACAGGCGAAATCCAAAGCAACCAACAAAGGATGGACCATAAAAAATTTCCTCAATAGAACATAACCCTCTTTTTAATCGTTCAAATAGGAGGCACACCCAAAGTTTGAAAATCAAGAACATAGCTCCAATCAACAGTGATTTTTCTCATTTGGAAAACAGAGAAACACATCCCTGAGCATTAAATAAATAATAATATAAATAATTCCATTTGGAAAACAAAGAAATAAATTAAAACTATAAGGCACCAAGGGCTGGGCAACAATAAATAAGATCCCAAGAAAATTTAAAACCATAAATGACAAATATGACAGGAAATAATCTAACAGGTGCAACTATTACTGCGCTACAAGAATAAGAGAAAGAATGTAGACAAAACTGGAATGAATAATGGTTGCTGCGCTACCAGAATTTGGGCTACAAATAATTAAATAAAAGTAGTGTTCTTTAAGCAATAGATACCATGAACTGCATATGGATGTAGTCTCTCTTGGGGGAATCATAATGCCATACATTAACAACAAACAGTGAGCGAGGAACCCAAAATTCATACCATCTAGATGTAAATCAGCATGCATTCAACTAAATAAAATTGTAAAATTTATACGTGTGTACCTTGAGGGAAGGCAAAGGTTCTACTACTGTTGTCCTGTGCTCATGCTCCATCCCTCTCCTGCTTGTCAACCACTGAGACCTCACCGGTACCTCCCATCCAATGCTAGGGTTACTCTTCTTCCCCCTGAGCCGCAAATGGGTTACGCACACAATACCAGAGAATGGTAGCTCCCAGTTTGCCTCACAAGGTTGAGCTACCAATCGTTATCCGAGCTAGGTATCCCAACTCCCACAAGAAAATTCAGTCAAGATAAATTCTGGCAACGTAACCTTAGTACACATACCAGACATGATCCATACTCCTCCTCCGCCATCCTTTTTATATAGTTTTCTCAGTGATTAGTTTCCCAAACCCTCATTATATTATTTTTATTAAATTTAATTAGGATAAACCTCCCCCGTACACATGTCACCTAATCCCTTAGTTGCACCAGAAAATCAATTTATTAATTAATTAAATTTTCCTATTTCCCTCACCCACCTAAAAACGTTCCTAAAAACACTCCTCGATGTCCCTTTATTCCCTTACAATTTTTAAATGACTTACGCCTTACTTAAGTCCTAGTTGAGTTCACAAACAGAAATTTCCAAAGGCTAGATTCCCTACTAAGTCAAACATTCCACTTTTTCTTTAAGTTACCCTTTGTAACTAAGTTCAGAATTAACAAGTTTAGACAAAAACAACAATTTACCCTTTTAATAATTTAAACCTTCATTAAAATTTTACTTTAATTATTAATGCTTGAATTTTCTTTACCCCCTTCTTGTTACATGTCCATTTAGATTTTTTTTCTTGTTCACATGGTATTCTTAGACCTAGGTTTTAAATTCACTAGGCTTGGCGACAATTTTTAATGGAAAAAAAATTGTTATTAAACTTTACTTATACCCTCATTCATTTTAAGGCTGACCAGGTCCTAAGGGGGCATAGTTTTCTAGAAACTAGGTTTATTAATCTTACCAGAGTTAAAATCACGATCTGCCCTTCAATATGCATTACATGCTCCAAAGGTGCCACTCACTTGCATTCCTGTTTTATTTGCACGACATGCCCTTCAAGACGCACTACGTTCTCCAAGGGTTTCACTCGCCTCTTGACTAAATTTGATAGACGTCAAACCCTTGGAGTCAGTACTCCATTAGGTGACCCTGTGGGAGACTAAGGGCCTCTAAGGAATAAGTACCCTGCCTTATTGTGCACCCCTTATAATCATCGTGAGTGATGGTCATAGTCTTCCCTCACGATATCATGGATCTTCTCGAAGTAGGTAATCGTTAACCTACAGTTCGAGCCATGANNGCAGGGTTGTTGCCACAGGTCTCCCTCAATGTATTTGGTTGTCATGCATGACCCATTTACTCCAAATGTGAGTCTGGTCGGCAAGCTATCATCAGCCTGCATCCATCAACGAAACATGTCCGCGATAACAATCAACATCATAATATCTAGTCATATGTCATATATGTAATATCAAAAACATCCAAACCATAACAGTTCACTCCTTGACTCGATCTGAAGTCCAAGGAGATCCCTTGATTCGATCGACATCCTCAAACATCTAGGGTCTTGCACACTCAGGAAAACTAGTTAATAGCACCCGTCGATATAAATATAACAAGATAACATATCATCAGATCCTCAACATCTCATAATCATAATCAAACAGTCAATTATATAATGAAATGGATCACTTTCATGCAAGTTTCCTCAAAGACTAAGTTCAATCAGGTGTGTGCAAGAGAGGGATGCTACATACACCCCCTCTTGTTCTAAGCATCGTCCCGAAGTTTCATAGTATATAAGTACCAGAATAAAGTGTCTAACAATATCAATATGTCTATCTATCAAACAAAAATGGAAACTGTTGACGCATATCCTATGCGTCCTCTCAGGTCGCTGAGTGCGGACTATAGTTGTCCCACTGGACCTTGACCTGATCTACTGTTCGATGCCATAGTTGTTGAATGCGATGGTCCGGAATGCGGATTGGCTCCACTGTGAGCACACCCTCTTCTGATACCTACAAGGAACTCATGTCAATCACATGTGTAGGGTCACTAACATAATGTCTTAAAACAGATACATGAAAAACATCATGCATACGCCTCAAAGAATTAGGAAATGCCAGTCGATAGGCCACATGCCCCTTCCTTTCCACAATATCAAAGGGTCCCATGAACCTAGGAGTCAGTTTATCACCCTTTCCAAACTTGATCGAACTCTTGTGCGGTTTCACCCACAAGAAGACTCGATCTCCAACTTCATAACTACGGTCGACACGATGCACATCGACATAACTCTTCTGTCGATCCTGCACTTCCTTGATCCTTTGTATTATTATTTTCATTTGATCTTCCATCTCTTGGATCGCTTCCGGTCCCACCAGGACCCTATCCTCAAGCCAATCCCAACTCAAAAGCATCTGACATGGTCGCCCGTAAAGAAACTTGAATGGCGCCATCTTAATGGTGCTTTGATAACTGTTGTTATATGCAAATTCTATCAGTGGAAAGAATTATTCCCAACACTTCTATTGGTCCATTACATACATACGCAACATATCCTCCAAGATTTGGTTCATTCACTCGATCTTTCCATCTGTCTCAGGGTGATACCCAGTACTAAAGTTAAGTTGGGTTCCTAAGGGCTCTTGGAAAATCTTCCAAAATCATCCTTTAAACACCGATCCTTGATTGGATATAATCATCTTAGGCATGCTATGCAACCTCACAAT
Organism: Picea abies; assembly: GCA_900067695.1. Classification (NCBI taxonomy): domain Eukaryota; kingdom Viridiplantae; phylum Streptophyta; class Pinopsida; order Pinales; family Pinaceae; genus Picea; species Picea abies. Next base: position 17,560 of record CBVK0100184185.1, read on the forward strand.
CTCGCTGATGAAAAATCTTGCTATGTCAGGTTCCTGATATGTCGTACCCACAAGAATAAAATGATCATTGTTCGTCAGAGTGTCAATTACCACAAAAATTGAGTCGTGTCTCCTTGCCATCAGTGGCAATCCAACAATGAAATCCATCGAAATGACCTCCCATTTCGATTCTGGAATGGAATTTGGCTAAAGTAATCATGTCGGATGTCTATGTTCAGCCTTCACTTTCTTCCATTCTAGACATCTTGCCACGTAGTTGACTATTTCTGCCTTCATTCCTTTCTAGAAGAATAAGGGTTTAAGGTCTTCTCTCATCTTCATGACTCTTGGATGAGCCATGTGAATTTCTCTATGAGCCTCGTTTAGGATCAAACTCCTCAACTCATCATTGGGAGGTACGTAAATCTGATTATTAAATCTCAATAATCCGTTGTTATCCATGGTAAATCCCTCAAATTTTGGTACCATCATGGTGTTTTGTTCGATAAATTCCTTAACCTCTTTATACCAGTCATCGTTGCATTGTAAAGTTAGAATATTTTCACGTAGATTCGTCTAAAGAGGCATCACCGAAAATATGCACGGTCTCCAACTCAACGCATCAGCCACTCTATTCATTGTTCATTTTATGTAAGTAATCTCTAAATCATACTTACTAAGTAATTTCGACCAACGCCTTTGTCGCGCGTTCAAGTCACTTTGCGTAAAAATGTGTTGTAAACCACAGTGGTCCATTTTTAGTTCAAATTTTCGTCCGATCAGGTAGTGTCTCCAAACTCTCAAGGCATACACAATGGCTAACAACTCCAAATCATGCATCGCATAGTTCTCCTCATGCCTTCTTAACTTTCTCAAGATGTAAGAGATCACACGACCGTCTTGCATTAAGACTCCGCTTAAGACTTCCTTGGATGTGTCAGTGCATACCAAGAAGTCATCATCCATGTCAGGGGCCTTTAGTATTGATGTTGTCATCAATAGCTCCTTGAGCCTCCGAAATGATTCCACGCATTTCTCGGTCCAAACAAACTTCTTGTTCTTCTTCTGCAATTCCATAATCAGATTTTCTATCTTCGAAAAACCCTTAACGAACCGTTGATAATATCCCGCTAAACCCACGAATCTATGCACTTCTGGGACATTCGTCGACGTAGGCCATTCCATAATAGCCTCGAACTTCGTGGGATCCACAACAATACCTTCACTAGAGATGACATGCCCTAAATAATGAACCTGCGATTGATAAAACGAGCATTTTGATAGTTTCCCAAACAATATTTTCTCTTGTAGAAACTGTAATACCAAGCGCAAGTGTTCTTCATGCTCCTCCATCGTCCGAGAATATATCAAAATATCATCAATGAATACTTGGACGAAATTGTCCAAGTATTCGGGGAACACACCGTTCATCAAGCTCATAAATATCCCTAGGGCATTTGTCAATCCAAACGGTAAAACAATAAACTTGTAATTTCCAAACCTCGTCTTAAAGGTGGTGTTAGGGATGTCATCCTCCTTGATCCGCAACTGGTGATACCATGATCTCAAGTCGATCCTCAAAAACACCATCGTGCCTTTCATCTGATCAAACAAATCATCAATCCTTGGAAATAGATATTGGTTCTTGATCGCTGCCTTGTTCAATTGACGGTAGTTGATGCAGAGTATCCATGACCCATCCTTCTTCTGTATGAAAATAACAGGCAAACCCCACGGTGACACACTTGGATGTATAATTCCTAGATCCAACAACTCCTTCAGTTGCATTTTCAACTCCTGTAACTCAGGAGTCGACATCTGATAAGGCATTCTCACTATCGGTTCAATTCCTGGTTTTAGGTCGATGGTAAATTCCAATTCCCTCTCAAGTGGAAATCCCAACAACTCCTATGGGAAGACATCTGCAAACTCTCACACCACCAAAAGTTTTTTCTAGGCCTTCCGCCACACCCTTTTCGTTTAACACAAGGATCGCAGATAGCTTTCATCCCTTGGGCATGCTCTTCTGTAGCTATATGGAAGAGATGAACCTTAGGGAGACTCCCTGGTTCTGACCTACAATCACCCATCTCCAGCCCTCATCATAGACCAAGCTCAACTATTTTTTCTTACAGTTGAGTATTGCATCATTCGATTCCAACCAGTCCATACTGATCACAACATCATAAGACCCTAAGATCATGACGTATAGGTTGGCCCTAGTGACAAACTCTCCCAGGTTAAGGCTACAGCCCGTAACCTTCCCTCCAAACTTCTGTTTGGCTCCCGGAGCCATTTCTACAAAGCTAAAGTTGTCATGTTCAACTTCCTTTACCTTAATTACTTTTAGCGTTGCACCAAAAATAAATCTCTCTATAGCACCTGGATGTATCATAATACTAAGGGTCTGGTCAGCGACGGTACCTGATGTCTCGAGCACAGTGGAATGGTGATCTGCTTGGTGGTTATTCACTGCTACATGAATCTAATGGGCCTTGTCCAAATCTCCCATGGTAGTGGGTCCGACTGATCTAGCTACTCTGGCCCTCTCAACTGGGTAGTCATGCTAGTAATGTGGCTCTCCACATGTCCAACACCTTGTCTTCAGTCCAATACTCCTAGTACCTGAGGTGGACACTAACGGCCCATCGGCCTAGAACCCTGGTCTGTTCTGCTAAACAAGCCTAAACTGTTGTTACTGCGGTCGACGTTGATGATGGTGTTGTGGTCCTTTGTAAGGAGTTCGCTGTTGAGGTGTTGTTCACAGAGGTGTAGTGAAGGTGTATCCTCTCAGAGTGCCTCGATATCCTAGCGGATGACTAGCTGGTGTATGGTGTTGTTGCACACTATATGTTTCTCGTCCTGTCGGTCTTGCCAGAGTCCTTCTCTGACCCTTGCTGATGAGATCCTCCTCTACTATGAGGGCCTTCTGGACAACATCATGCAAGGTTTTAGGCATTAGAATCCTCACTTTTGCATGAATGTTGACACTGCTTGGTGGTTATTCACTGCTGCATGAATCTAATGGGACTTGTCCAAATCTCCCATGGTAGTGGGTCCGACTGATCCAGCTACTCTGGCCCTCTCAACTGGGTAGTCATGCTAGTAATGTGGCTCTCCACATGTCCAACACCCTGTCTTCAGTCCAATACTCCTAGTACCTGAGGTGGACACTAATGGCCCACCAGCCTAGAACCCTGGTATGTTCTGCTAAACAGTCCTAAACTGTTGTTACCGCGGTCGACGTTGATGATGGTTGTTATCACTGAAATTTCGTCCGCACAGGGCGACAAGAACTCCACATCATCAGCACAGAAAAAC
>CBVK0100184186.1:0-20855 GCA_900067695.1 Picea abies
CTCTCTCTCTATATATATATATATATATATATATATATATATATATATATATATATATATATAATTCAAAGATGCATGAACTTAGTTTCTAAGGAAATGTGCACCCCATTTTTAACACATGTGTCATTCTTTAAAAACAAATTAAATAAAACAAAATTAAAACAAAAAATCTAATGGTTGCGGTGTGTTTATGTCTTTTTGTTTACCCTTACGTTCTTTAATGGAACAAGATGTGTGGCTATATGTATGAAATAATTATTGGATATACCAAATTTAACATCTTGAAATAACTTATATAAAATATCCTCTCTAAACATACCCTAAAATATATAATAGGGATGAATCACATTGCTATATAAATGAAAGTGTGAGTTATCTCAATGGGATAGCTTGAACTGTTGAGTGAAAAAACCTAGTTTTAGAAATCATTTGAGAAAATAATTTTAGGTTAGTGAAACTCCAAGAAGAGTCATACCCCTAATGTTGCTCCATGTAGACAAGTACAACAAAACTAATGCTCATTGATCCATGGCCCATTTTTAATTTTACCTCCAATTACAACTTGCAGCCTAGAGCCATTTAGGGTCATCCCTAGTTTCCTCGACAACAAAAATAACACACCAAGCATCAAAATAACATTATGTAAATTATGGAAAGTGTGTTTTGGTATGATCGAGGTGAGAATGGTATCCACACACTTTTGGGGTAAAAATTTCCAAGTTTGACATTTGAATAAAAAAATTTCATTATATCTTATTGGGTAAATCCCTAGCTTTTGAGACAAATCATGTTGCTAATGTGAATAGTGTTTGAAATCATTACTTAATTTTGTTATTTTAATCCTAAATGGTAAGGACTCATGCATTTTAGGTTACGAAAACTCGGATCAAAAGAAGACAAAGGTAATATGAATTCAAATTTCTTCCTCACTCAACGTGATAACCAATGTGAGTAATATTATCATTTCTTTATTAATGAAAATAAATGCTAGCTTAAAATTTTTAATAGAAATGTTGAAATTTGTTCTTTACAAAATTGACTTTCAAAAAAGAACAAATCATGATTATCTATGGAAAAGTAACTTTTATTCAATGACATTTATTCTTTTTTCCTTAGTGAAGATATAACATAAAAAAGATTTGTTACAATTTTGAATATCTTTTGGAAAGCCACAAGATTTGCTACAGATTTGACATTGTATTCAAAAGCCACATGCTTGTTTACTGTTCCCTTTTCCTTTGAGGAAGATAACTAGTATACAATAGATGCCCAATAAATTATCAACAAGACACTCAATGAAGTTGAAACATGATATAGTTGCTCATGTGATCGACTAAGACATTCGAGGGAACGAGGCATGAGACAACAAAGCAAAAGGTTACCAATTATATTTAAATAAATTGGATTTTGAAGTACATTAAGTGATCATTACAATCATAAACTTACCCTAATAACCTATGGAGTAGAAAAACATGCTCTAACACACTTATATAATGTTAAATGGTGATGGTTGCATATTAAACTGGGTGTTGTGCATATTAAAAATTGGATCTTAGTTTTATTATATATGTTTTTTTATCTACAACAAGAAACTCAATGGAGTTGAAACATGATGTAGTTGCTCATGTGACCAACTGAGACACTTGAAGGAATGAGTCACAAAATAGAAAAGATAAAGGGTTACCAACTATATTTATATAAATTGTATCTTGAAGTACATTAAATGATCATGATAATCATAAAATTTCCCTAATAACTTATGGAGTAGAAAAAGCACGATCTAACACGCTTATATAATGCAATGTCCCCAACTAGGTTAGGCTAGAGTATTAGGTTACTTTTCAAAAATTATTGTTCCTCTTTGTGTAAATTTGTCAAACACTTTGCATTAATATTGTTGGTAAATTTTTACTAACACTTTGCATGTATTTTGAAGACAGACATATTGTCAAACATATCACTAACACATAGACTCCTATTGGCTACTAAGGCAGTTGCACACAGAGTAAAACACATAGTAACAAATCTAAACCTAGAAATGATGACATGTCTCCTCGAATTTATAGATAACTACTTATAGGTACCCTCCTTGGCCCTCAATTCTACACATAGGGAAAACGATGCTCCTCAAGATACCCCTCCGGCCTGACTAAATGGCCCAGTGACCAACAATTGTTCCCAAATCAAACCTCAGCCTTGTTTCTCCTTTAATTTTCACTTAAACATTGAAAACTATTTTTTAATGTTTAAGTAATTAATAATTTATCTTTTTATTTAATGTCACTTTAGAAACATGACATTTTCTAACTCAGTGACACTAAATAAATCCCCGTGACTCCCTTTTTACACTGACTATAGAAATATGAGAGTTGTATATGATACTAAGTCATCCTGTGTCATGATCAATTGGAAGGGGACATTACATTCCTTCCCGATATTTATTTTCCTCAAGCAACTCCAAATTGGGATGTTGTAAGATATGCTCTCCTTCCCAAGTCGCTTCCTCTGCAGGAAAACATCTCCATATGACCAGGTACTACAGAATGAATTTAATCCTCGGCCTCCTCTCTCTAATGTCAAAAATATGTAGGAATTAAGAGCAGCATAGCAACAAATAATGACACACAGAAATCATCATAAGAATGCAAATATACACACAAAACTCACATAATCATTAATATACAAAATAATGATACATCTTTCTTACATACAATACATTTGTGAGGCCTCATAATATAGCATTGAGGTTTTCATAACAAGATGTCCAATATAGCATAACAATCTCCACAACTATCTACACAATATATCCAAGAATATCTCCATCCCTAACTTCACTCATTGTCCTCATCTATGATCATACGTAGACTTCTAGAATAAGACTACTTACATTAATGATAATTTCATCATATAATTATCACAAGTATGAATTATTCCTTGAATTATTCCTTCATACTCCCCCTTAATGAATACTTGTGATTCAAACTGGATATATGAGTTGTCTTCATTTTCAGTCTTTTGTATTATGCATCACCTTTAGTCTCATGCATCCTCTCTACATCATCTTAATTCTTCTACATCTGCATTTGTTTCTTCATTTGATGTTGTCTTCCTGAGCTATATCTGAGTCAATCATCTGAATTGCATCATCTTCATATCAAGGATTTTTAGCTTACCCTTGACCTTCCCATGGGTTTTCTACGGCTTGCCCTCAACCAATACATCATATCCTGGGTTTTCTCAGCTTACCCGTAACCATTAGAAACTCAAATTGGTTTCGCATTGTCACGAACCATTCATTACATCAAGTGGTTTCAGATGACCACAAACTTACATCTAACATTACAAAGTGGTTTTTGGGTTACCACAAACCAATAAAATGACTCAAATCAATGACTCAATAAACTGACAACTCTTTCTTAAACATGTACAACTGACTTTAATGACAACTGACCTTTGGGGGACCAACTAACTCATGAACTTTATATGGGAGATATTGTCGTACATTTGAACACTTCAACCTGTAAAATCATTTCAACATGAACATAACATTTTTCCATTCAGGGACATCTATCCATCCACATTGTACTTGTATATGAGGCTTTGAAATTTCTTTTTTCCAACACTTTTGATTATCATGATTTTTAAGACCACAAATACTGCATGGATATAAATTCCAAAATTTTTCTTTGGCATGTCCTGTTCTTCCACGTTGACTGCAACATTCTTTCTTCTGCTCATGCTTTTTTACTCGGTTGGATGTTGTGGTTGTTGCACCAGGTTCATTGCTTATGTTGCTACTTGTAAATGATTCATTTGTTGTTGATGATTCTGCTTTTACAAATTTGATGCCGTCATTGCTTGTGTTTTCTTCATAACCAAGGTCTTCATTTCTTGGTCTTACATATACTTGTATGGGCTTATGGATACCTTGAGACTTCTTTCCTAAACCTTTACCATCATAACCCATTTTATTCAAAAGTTTTGAACCTATTCCCTTATTATGTTTTTCAAAGAAACCTATTACAACATCATCACTGTCATCGGGATGAGCATCATCATTTAGAACATCATTTGGAGCCTCCGAACAAGAGAGAGATATATGTACATCAACATTATTATCATCAACCAGAAAACAAAAATCACTCGAACTATCAATCTTCTGAATCAAGTCACTAGTATCACACATTGCATCACACTTTACTTTTTTTTGTTGCAGTTGTTTGACTTCATTTGCGAGTACTGACAATACATTCTCCTTTGCCAACAATTCTTGTTGTAGTGATTCAATCAATTTTTCCTTTTGATCTTCAATTTTGAAAACATCATCCATAAATTTATCTAATGATATCAATTTTTCTTCTAATGTGTCAATGCATTGTGTAGCAGAACAAATAAATTCATTATAAAGTTCATTGTCTTGTGTCCTGAATTCTGCAACTTTTCCAATTATTGATTGATTTTGTTTTTGTAATCTATCTATTTCTTGCAAAGCATCTTCAAGGTCTTGTTGTAATAATTCAATTTCTTGATTAGCACTTTGAAGTCTTTTTCGTCCTTTGCCCATTATGAATTGTGGAATTAGTGTCATTTGTTGAAGAATAAACACAATAACCAAGGTGTCGGGTACAACCCATCATGTACCCATCTCTACAATGATTAAGAAGATATCAAGTACTACCAAATATGCACCCTAAAATTAATACTTCAAACGTTGTAACTTGACTCAAACTTCACCTCTTTATATCAATAACTTGACTTCAACAAAACTAACTTTTAACCCACATTTGAACTTGACTTTGACTCAATAAATCACCCTTTCATAACTTTACATTAATTCACTCTCAACCTTACATCACTTTTACATGCTAAATAACTTGAATTTACTTCATTACATAACCATGTACCCACACTTTCTATTTAGTAAGAAGATAAACTTATCATTTAACTTTCCTAACACTTCAACTCATATATATGCATGTGAGTGGCATCACTAATACATCATTCACCCATCACTCCTTTAAAAATTCACCATTGCTTTTAGTATGATGCCATTAATATGGAGCATTATCATAATAAAGGCACTTACCCTTTTGTTTAATTACAGAACCTCTCACTTTACTTATTTTCTTCTAAGTGGCCACTTTTCATTTTTAGAATGTGAAATAGATCCATAAAACAAAAATAAATACCTTCAATTGCCTCTTTTCTTGGCTAGAGTGTGCGCTCCTCTACATGATTAATATGCATATCTCCAACCACACTCTCTACCACCATGCACCAGTTCCAGGTAAATGATCCATGTGCAGGTCACAAAGAAGTTGTAAAAAAAAATGGCAGGAGTTCTCAATCGGATCTTGTAAACCAGAACGTGCAATGCCTTAGACCAACCAAAGCTTGCCAAGAAAAAATGAGATAGACATTGTGCTCAGAAAATGATACCAGATAGGCCTCATATGGTAATGTTCTATACACATCACTGGTTCTTCTCACGGCTTCTATGAATTCCTCAGCAAATTGATCTTCTATACCCGGCACGGTACACTTCTATCGGCGCGAACTTTCTTCTTATCTGCGCGGAATTGAAGTCTATACGCTTCTATAGAAGAACACAGGGAAGGTCGACGCGGATTACTCGCTGCAAGTTTCAGGTACTCGTTGTTGGCTCTCTCCGAGTTAGCTTCATAGCTTTTGCAGCCGAGAAATGGTGGGAAAGACACCCGAGATCTTACTGTTAAACTATGTATGGATCCATTACATGTTCATCTTGTCGGTGGCTTATATCTCCTCTATCTCAGATCAAAGCATCTTCACCTACTCCAGCATTCAGCTGAGGACTTCATCTGTAAAATCATTTGTACATACACGCAGTTGAGCCAGATTCTCTCTTCTCAAGCTAAAGAGCGAATTGCTAGGATCGCTTTAGTGAAAATGGGCTAGATAACTGAGAAGGTGTCTAAAGAGAGGCTCGTATCATTGCTCGAACAGATTAATGAGCAAACTAATCAAGTACCATCCTGAAAGTATGGAAATCCCCGTTCGCTTCTCTGATTCCAGTAGGAAATCCTAGTTCACTGCAAACACAGGCGCAGTGCAGCAGGAGCACCAGGACGCTCACACGCTCCACGTGAAGAAGCCAACACGAGATTATGAGATTTTCAACTTGTATTTTGAGCAGAGAAGATCACACACTCCACTAAGAAACTCTCTCTTTGTACAAAAGAAAACATGCGATGAGGAAACTCTAGCTTTATACAAAAGAAAACTCTAGCAGATCTCATGCTTCACGCGATATAAGAGTAAGTCTTTGATCTATTATTCTCTCGCTCTGATACCAATTGTAGGAATTAAGAGCAACATAGAAACAAATAATGACACACATAAATCATCTGAAGAATGCAAAAATACACACAAAACTCACATAATCATTAATATACAAAATAATGATACATCTCTTTTACATACAATACATTAGTGAGACTTCATATGTAGTATTGAGGTTCTCATAACAAGATGTTCAATATAGCATAACAATCTCCAAGAATATCTCCATCCCTAACTTGACTCATTGTCTTCATCTTTGATCATAGGTAGACTTCTAGAATAAGTCTACTTACATTAATAAAATTTTCATCATATAATTATCACAAGTATGAATTATTCCTTCACAATCCTCTCTGGAGTTAGAACCAAGTGCCCCTCCTCATCCAAGGGAGGAAGATCTATCGAGGTGGTGACATGTTGTCACCTTCTTGAGGCAAGATACATGAAATACATTGTGGATCTTGCTACCCTATGGTAGCTCCAACTCATATGCTACCTCTCCTAATCTCCTGATGACCTGGTAGGGTCCATAGAAGTGAGGCTTCAGCTTCTCTATGCCACTCTTCTACAGCGAAGACTATCTATAAGGATGAAACCCAAGAAAGACTAAGTCCCCAACCTCAAATTTGTGCTCCATTTTGTGCCTATCTACATACATCTTCTGTTGATTCTGAGTGACCTGTAAGTTCTCCTTCGAGACTCTACTAGCTTTCCTACAACCAATATTTGTCCTTGGAGGGATTTCTCTCCCAAAATTCCAAATACACAAATGATGGGGCATCGTATCCATACAATGCCTTATGTGGACTCATCTAAGTGGACATGTGGTAAGTGGTGTTATGACAATGTCCCCCCAAATGCAACCACTTTACCCACATTCTTTGTTATCCTGACACATAGTTTCATAGATATCCCTCGATCCATTTTTTCATGATCTTAATCTTTCCATATTTCTGAGGATGATAGTGGGTGCTAGGTGTCAGCTCCATCCCTGATAAATGGAACAACTCCTGCCAAAATGTGTTGAGAAACTTGTTGTCTTAGTCATTGACAATGTATCTTGGAAGACCATGTAGTTTGAACACCTCCCTGAAGAATATGGCTGCCACCTGAGATGCACTATACTCTAAAGGAGTGGTGAAGAAGTGTGCATACTTGGTCAATTTTTCCACCACCACATAGATACAGTCCCTGCTATGTACCTTCGGCAACCCTATAATGAATTCCATGGAGTTTTTCTTCCACTTCTACTCTCAAATAGGTAGTGGTTGGAGTAAATCAATAGGCTGTGTAAGCTCTGACTTGTTATGTTGACAAGTCATGCACACCCTCACTTACTGTAGTGCATCCTCCATGAGACACTTCTAAGTGAATCTATCCATCACCTTCTTATAAGTCTTCAGATACTCTGGGTGCCTTGCCAGTGGTGCTTCATGAACTACTCTCAGAATCTTATCCTTGAGTATGGACTTAGGGATAAGATAAATCTTATCCTTGAGTGTGGACTTAGGGACAAGATAAATCTTATCCTTGTAGTAGATGATTTCATCCACTACCCTATACATGTTATCCTATATAATACCCTCCATTAGCTCACAAGTGAAGGTATTCTTGGAGTACTCCACCAAGAGAATGGACTTCCAATCCATTGAGATCCCTATCATGGAGAAGGTTGTAGGTCTCTTGGAAAGGGAATAAAAAACACATTATTATTTCCCTTTACACACTAATATCAAAGTCATATTCCTGCAACTTACTCACCCATTTATGTTGTCTCTCTATCAAGTCTCTCTTCTCCAAGAAATACCTCAGGTTGTTGTGGTCGGTCCTCACCACAAAGTGTCCTCCCAACAGGTGTTGTCTTAATTTGGCCAATGCATGCATGATGGCCAGCATATCCTTATCATAGATGGATTAGAGCCTTTCTAGCTCCCTCAACTTCCTGCTCTCAAAAGTTATGGGGTGTTGATTCTACATCAACATTGCCCTTATCCCTTCTCTATATGCATCACACTCCAACACAAATGGTTGAGAGAAGTATGGAAGTTCTAGCACTAGTCAAGTGATCATCACCTTCTTCATTCTATCAAATGTTGACTACACCTCCTATGACAATTTGAATGCTCCCTTCTTGGTGAGATCTGTCAATGGCACACCAAGCTGTGAAAATCCTTTCACAAGGCTCATGTAATAGTTTCATATCCCATAGAACCCCCACAGCTCTGTAAGTGATCTAAGTGTGGGCCAATATAAGATCGTGCCACAAACAAAGGATTTCTATCAACACCAATCATGTGCCACAAACAAAGGATTTCTATAAACCCAAACTCACACTTTGCCTCCTTGGAAAACAATGGTTTCTCCTCCATAATGTTGAGAATCTCATCTACATGCCTCAAACGTTCCTCCCAAGTCCTATTGTAGATCATTAGTTTGTCAAATAATACTAGTAAGAACTTCCTCAACTACTTGTTGAAGATATGGTTCATACATGACTGGAAGGTAGCTGGTGCATGTTGACGATTGGATCCGTTAGGACCGAAAGGACAACCTCACGAGGATGTAAACCCCCCTGCGTTTTTATAGAGGTGGTACTCCTCTTTACTTTCATATTTTCTTGGGACTCTATATCTTCAGAATATGGGACTTTGCAGAAGTTCATCATGGTAATCAAAGAAATATAAAAATAACTAGAAAGAAAATGTTTTGATTTGATTTTAAAGAAAGTTCCTAAGAAATGACCAGGAACCGCACACTTCATACGTTTAAAAAAGATAGATAAAATGTCCTCACATCCATCATAGTTAAACTAAATATTTTTGATCACATAAAAATAAAAAGAAGATAGTTTGTATGCATAAGAGAAATTTAACAGAGTGAACATGGGCAACTCAAATAAAGATAATGATAGATCAATCTCAAATACTTTATACACAAAACTCAGAGTTACAAAGCACATCCAAAATTGATCCTGAAATAGCTCTCTTGAAATTTTTGAAAAAATATATAGTCTGTTACATATTCTTTGAAATTTAAAATACATTTTTCCTTAGGACTGAGATTGGGGCTCCCATAGACCACAAAGAAAATATAAACAAGAATTAACCTTGTAGAAGGAGGATGGTGAGTAGTAAAAGAACAACAATACCTGGAAAGAAGAAAAGAGAAGTTATCAGACTTCGGTTAAACCTTTCTAGTCAAAGAAGCGGAGTAACTAGACCCATGATATAGGAACCTAGATGGAGGTGAAGACCCGGGAGTCCGCCAACCCGTGAACCCACCGATTTTTTGAAATACGACTAAGTATGGTAACTAGAAAGGGAAAAGAAAAGGGAGAAAAGAAAAGGGGAATGAGGGTAGGTATAGAAGAGGGAAAAGAAATGGAAAAAATAAGATGGGAAAATATAAAAGGGAGGGAAATTTTGGAAGTGGGAATTGATCTCAACAGCTGGATCCAACTATGGGATGATAACCCCCTATGGGTTGTCAAGAATCCAAAATATCTATGACCAGGTGCTTCCATCCATTGGGCCATGGAATCAAAGGTAAGAATATACAAACTAACTTAATGAAAAATAAAAATTATGTACAAGGAAATGAGAAAGTTTTAGGTGAAGAAACCTTTCAAATGTTTCTCATTGATGTGAATCATTAATATTTTACCCTTCATGTATTTGAGCATATAGGAAATAAAAACAAGGATCTTATCCACGATGTATGGTCCAATCCAGATTGCTTCAAACTTTGTATGCATCGATGGTTTCTCCTTGGCTTTGTTCCAGAGTAACACCAGTTCTCCCTTTTGAAAATTCTTTACAGTTGCATTCTGGTCAAAATATCTTTTGATACTTTTTGTCTCTGAGAAGTTCTATTCAAGGATTTACTTCGTTCTTCCTCCAATTTCAACAATTGGTTGATCCTCCTTTGGATAAGTGAATTTTCTTTTTCATCTTATGTATTAACCACAAAATTCAAAGAATTGAGTTCCAGGCTAATTAGCATTGTTTCTTCTTTCCCATAAACCAATGTATACAGAGACATCTAAGCGTTGTCTTTTGGAGTCATTTTTCTCGCCCACAACGCATCAGTCAACTTTAAGTGCCAATTCCTTTGGTTCTTATCAATAGTTTTCTTCAATATTTGAATGATTTTCTTATTTGTGGATTCTACAAGACCATTTCCCTGTGGATAATAGTTTGATTCTTGCCCCATAATAATTCCATATTCTCCACAGAATTCTGTAAATTTTAAACCAATGAAAATCGAACCATTATCAGTGATAAATTTGTTTAGGATGTCGAATATTGACAAAATGTTATCTTTAAAGAACTTAATTAACTCTTCAGAATCATCCTTTTTCAATGCCAATGCTTATGGCCACTTCGTAAAATAATATGTAGCGGTGAGAATATACACATGTCCCTTGCTTGACTTTGGATTTATTGGCCCGACAACATCAAGTCCCCATTAGGAGAATGGTTGTTCTACAGTTATAGGTTGTAACGAGATCACATATTTCTTCATTTTCTCTGAAAATTGTTGGAAAGATACACATTTCCTTATTGTGGCATATGAGTCTCTCAAAATTGATGGCCAATAAAATCCAACTCTTATTATCTTATGGGCAGTGGTCATAGGTGCAAAATGTCTACCACATATTCCTTCATGGAATTCCCTGATTAGTTCTTGGGTTTTTCTTTCATCATCTTAGTAATATACCATCATAGTTCCTTATGAATAGTATATCAACAATCAACACATATTGATTTGAATTTGTTTTCAATGTTCTTCTCTCTTAAGGGTTTGTTATCGTGCAATTTGTACTTGCCCAAAGCCAGAGGAAAGTGGATGCTAAATTGGCATAACAAGGAGGATGGTCTATCATTGTCAACTTAATAAGACACTTATTTCTATTTAGGAGTAGTACCCCAAGGTAGACATCCCCAGTGACCTAGGGATTTGAAAAGGCTAAGGTAAAAGTAGTAATAAAGTCCCACCCCTCTCACGGGTCACTTTGATCAAAAGTTCCAAGGTTTTAATGAGATGAAGCAAAATAATATTTAAGTGTACCTACCCAAAACAAGACAACAAGAAAGGAGATGTTATTTGCAAGTACCATATGATGCCAGTGCTTCGTAAAACCATAGACTGTTGGAAAAATGAACAAGTTGATATAAAAACTGAAGCAATACAAATATCTATAACAACAATGTATATTTAGAAACAGCTACACAATTATGCCTCAATAATACTTCAAAAATGACAACAAATAATAGCCTAAAATTGACAGAATGATAATAGATGTCAGAAGAAATAAAGGCAATGCATAATCAGCTTTTAATCTTTCTTTTAGGATGAATTTGTTGTTGTTATAGATGGTTGTGGAAATATTTTGCAACAACAGAAAATTAGTTAGTGAGTTAGTCTAATTTAGAGCTAGTAAAGGTTAGTAAAAGTCTTAGGAAAAATGGTTTAAGAGTTTGTTTGGTCAATCAATCACTTGCAAGTAGTGAACTAGTGCCTTTTAGGGTAATGGAGTCAAAATTTGCAACGACAATTCTTAGAGGAAAACAACAAATGATAATAGATGAACTAAAGGGAAGGGTAAGATAATTGAGGTGTTAGTAACCTAAGGCCTCAATATCTAAAGCCCTATAAGGAAAAAATGCTAGAAAGTAAGTAACCCTAGGCCCTATCGATTTCCTTCTTCTTTAGATCAAGCTTGAAATAAAATGTATGAAGCTAATGAAGAAATGCTACTAGAGTGTTAGAAAGGTGGGGCTCTAGTATATTATTCAAGGGAGATGTTCTCTAGCAAAATCAGGTAGGTGTAAAATTATAAAGAAAAGGACAATAACATGTGTTTTTTCTCCTAGGGTTTCAAACTAGCAATTTCATAATCTTAGAAATGAATAAGAAAATGTACCATAACCATTCAAAATAAATGAACAATTGCAGATTTTACTTACTTCATCAAGAATAATCTAGCCACAAAACCCTAGTTCAAGACTATACACCATGAAACAATGCTACTAGAGTGCTAGAAAGGCAGGGCTCTTGTATATTCTTCAAGGGAGATGTTCTCTAGCAAAATCAAGTAGGTGGAAAATTATAACAAAAAGGACAATAACATGTGTTTTTTCTCCTAGGGTTTCAAACAAGCAATTTCATAATCTTAGAAATGAATAAGAAAATGTACCATAACCATTCAAAATAAATGAAAAATTGTAGATTTTACTTACTTCATCAAGAATAATCTAGCCACAAAACTCTAGTTGAAGACTTTCCACCATGAAAATGTCAAAATACACCAAAAATAGCCTCTCCAAGAAGATGTGCACTATTTAATTTCAACCAAGTACCCTTAAAGAGGGTCGAATTTCAGACCTCACATTTGTGTGAGTGAAACATGATGAAAAAATGAGATTTTTACTCTCTATTTATACAATATCAATGACCTTTAATTACATTTTAGGTCAAAAAAGGTCGACATGGCCAGTTTACATCAAAAATCTAGTTTTACATAAAATTAATAATTTAAAACCCTATTTTTTATTTAGGGATGATGTCATACCCCTCTTACGGTGACGTTAGGCCCCATCATGGAACGTTAGGCCTCAAAAGTGAAATGTTAGGCCTCAAAAGGCCTCAGAAGTTTCCACACGTGTCAACCAAGTCATCCTCATGCCAAAACCCTAATTGGATAATGTCAAGGCTCAGTATGATGACGTCAAGGGCCTTCAAGGGCCAACGTCATGGTGGAAAGGGCAAGACCCCCCTAGGTTCAGGCCTGCCAAAGTGTCTCTGGTGGAACGTCCTTCCTTTTCTCTGGTGCAAACCTCTGGTGTCCATCTACCCCTGGATGGGGTCACAACATCCATCTGGTGGGATTTTATCCCCATGGAGGTCTGAACTAATCATCTCCCCATATGTACATGTCCATCGGGCATGGTCCTGCAACAACAAGAAGTACACCCTCCATGGGCTCATAAGTCACATGGATCATAGAAATGCCAATCACTTCTAATAATCAAGCTACCCAAACATGTGCATCAAACCCCCCTTTACCCAGACAAATGCTCAAATACGTTATGCAACTTAACAAGCCAAGTTTGGAGAGGGTCTTAGGATGTCCTATTGGGTCAATCCTCCTCAAGTTTGGGGTGTTTCCCAGGTGAATACCAATCTCGGTCATGTATATGCATGAGATGGTGTAGGGAATGTTTGGGCAAGGGGTGCAATGATAACAGGGAAATGTAGGTATTACATGTGGGTGCCTATGTAGAGGGAGAGTTGCACATTATCATGGATTCCATTGTTTCCTATCCCATTCAATCCCTTTTACTCTTTGTCTTATTGCTTTTTCTTTTCAAGAGAATAGTTGAAGGACATTGTCCTGGTGCGGTGACTAGTGGTGATAGTGTTACCCACAAGCATTTTGCGGAAATGAGAAGGTTGGCTCGTGATGAGACCCCCTTTCTCTTGGATATGCCACCAAGAGCCACTACCCTGGTTTGGTGACCAGATGGATAGTAGTGTCATACTGCTACATGCCCATGGACCTAATAGGTCGGCTCATGATAAGACCTCCTATCCACCAACTAGATCTTGAGTTTTATTTTATTTTGCAGGCTCCCTTTTCTTGTTGAGAAGCTATTTATTTCTTTCTCAAAAATCCCTGGGTGAAGCATCTCAAGGTTTCATTTTGGATTTTAACTTTTTCCAGCTACTTTTACCCTCTGGGTCTTTAGCGCCTTTTTCCCACAAGTCAAGGTACAACCCTTACTAGCTTGGCAAACCCAATGCCTGAACCAATGTAGGGGGGAATGAGAGGGATAATGACGAAAAGTGGTAAGTATGGAAGGAATGGACAATGACCTTTAATAGACCCAACCAGTGGAAACTCATCCCTAAGGGAACCAACTTACTAGGGCACTCTGTCATCCCCCCAGGTATCGAAAAATTAAAGAGCATAATTTCCAAGAAAATGTCATGAAACAAAAGAGAATTCAGTGCACATATTCAAATGTTTTGAGAATCAGAGTGACATATCCCATGATACCCAGACTCGTTACCTCATGGAGCAAGACCCACTACTACTTCAAAATAAGGATGATGGGATGGATGTTGTTGTTGCTGATAGATAGGAGGTGTTGAAGAAAAGATGGTCCCTCTAGGGCCAAGCTCAAATCATATGGCTCTTGGTACTCCATGTCTAGGACCTCTGGACCTTGAGACATAATAGTCTTAGTTATCCCTAGGATAGAGGATAACAAGGCTCATGGTAACTAGAAATTTCTTGTACCTCAAGTAGAATACAATGTCTACATACCATTATGAATCGGCCAATGGTTTTCTTACTGAAATTGAAATCATTCCATCAATAGAATCACTATTTGCGATGAGCTTACATAAACCTTGTCTTTTTACAACCTTTAAAGGTTTAATCTCAATATCATATTCGTGGATCTTCGCCAGTCAGTTAGGCCATTTCCTTCTCTCAATTGTTGATTCAAAAGCATCTTTATTGGCGAGGATGGAACATAAGCAATGACATGAGAATTTAGTATGTATGTCTGAAAGTGCGCCATTGCTTTCACAAGAGCCATGGATTTCTTTTCAAGTTCTAAATACCTCAATTCATAATCATGAAGGTTTTTTCTCATGAAATTGATTCGGAGTTCTTCACCTTTGGTGTTTCTCTGAGTAAGAATAGATGCAACAATTGTTTCTGTAGCGAACGAATAGATGATGAAGTCCCTTTGAAAATATGGGATAATAAGGACTAGAGCTGTGGTGATTTCCCTTTTGATATTATTGAAGGATTCTTGTGTGTATGTTGTCCATTCAAACCTTTGGTCCTTTTTCAACAATAAATTGATCGGCTTCACAATACTTTCATAATAAGGAACAAATATTCACACAAAGTTGATCTTACCAAAAAATGATTGAACTCATTTCTTAGATGATGGGGGGTTGAGTTCATTTATAACTTTAACTCTTTTTGGATCTATATAAATTCCTTCCTTTCACATAATATGAACAAATAGTTTGCCATGAGTTACAACAAATAAAAATTTCTTTGTATTTAGAGAAACACCATATAATCGACATCTGTCAAAAACTTTCCTCAAGTGATGAATGTGATCACCCCTCTTTTTTTAATGTACTATCAAGTCATCTTGATAGCTCGTCGTGAATTTTCCTACCAACCCATTAAAAGCATGATCCATGTTCCTTGAAATGTGGCTCATGCATTCTTCAAACCAAATGGCATCCTAGCATATGCATATGTCTCCTAAGATGTTATGAATGCTTTCTTTGCTCTGTCTTCCTCAACAACCAATACTTGATTATAACTAGAAAAACCATCTAACATGGACATGCAAGCTGATCTTGTGACTTGCTGGAGCAGAAACTCCATGTTAGGTAAATGATAATTATCCTTTGCTTTGTTAAGATCCCTGAAATCCACACACATCCAGATTTCCCTGGTCTTCTTTCTTACTATCACAGGGTTTGAAAGCCAATCAAAATGTCTAATCCAATATATTATTCCAACCTTCTTTAGTTTCTCCAATTCAACCTTTACCAAAGGTTTCAATTTGGGGTTCATCATCCTTCTTTTTTGCTTGACCAACTTTGCTTCTTCTCTCAAAGGAATGATATGTCGAAATATTGTATATCATAAGCTTTCAAATAATCATAGATCCATGCGAACACATCAATATATTCTTTAAACAATGCAACATATTGGTCAACTTCTTCAATGGTGCAATCTGTTGGACAACTGAGAGGGGGGGGGTGAATCAGTTGTTATTGAGCTTAAACAATTATGCTTCTTTTAAAACTCTTTGCAGAAACACTGAATGATGATCATAATAATGCAGAGAAATAAACACAGGCACATTCAGCATCAGTCACATATATGAGAAACACAGAGACAGATATTTTCCAAGGAAACCCATACAGGGTAAAAACCTCTTTTTCTTTATATGATAAGTAATAATTACATTCTTTACATTATCATACATATGAGCACCAACTCATAATGAGTCTACAACCTCTGTTTAGCAAGATGCAACTTGCTGAGAGCACCAACTCTCTGTTTTCTCTAGCACCAACTAGAAGGAAGCACCGATTCCCTGGTTTCTCTAGCACCAACTAGAAGGAAGCACCAACTCCCTGTGTTCAAGCACCCACTTGAACCTATGAGGACAACAGTCCTCCCTAGCACCTCCCAACCACCCTGAAATATAAATCTTTGAATCTGAAACTTACTACAGTGATATAATGTTCAACAATGGCTTACCCGACTTATCATTGTTCTGCTGCATGTCGTTTCTCTTTCTGCCACACTGCCTTTCTGCACATCTCACTTGCGCTGTCTATTCTTCTGTGATTTATCCTCTGTGCGCCATGTCCATTCACTGCACAGTTCCTCTTCAGCCCAATTCAGTTGCTGCATAATATTCCTTCTACACGCATGAATCACTTTCCACATCAACAAACACCACCACTCAAACAACAACAGCAACAACACCCATCTCTTCTTTGTACCGTGTATTTATA
Organism: Picea abies; assembly: GCA_900067695.1. Classification (NCBI taxonomy): domain Eukaryota; kingdom Viridiplantae; phylum Streptophyta; class Pinopsida; order Pinales; family Pinaceae; genus Picea; species Picea abies. Next base: position 16,894 of record CBVK0100184186.1, read on the forward strand.
GCTTCTGTGCACCTTGTACATGCAGTGTTCGCAATGCCTCTGCATGCTGACTCTGCACCATTATCCTCCACCTCTCGAGTGCTCTGTCTGATCATCATCGTGATTCTTCAGCTTCTCTGGTGGTTCACCCCGCGTGTCCAGCATCACTGTATGTTATACTGAGATTCCTCAGTCTCTCTGGTAGTTTAAGACTCTTCGTCTTCTCTGAGACAGTCGAACTCTTGATCTTCATTGACCCTGATCGACGGTTCATGATCTTGATGAATCAATGGTCCTGATCTCATCGTGATCTCGCATCTCACTGTTCCTTCGTTGGAGATTTTCGTCACTCCAAGTCGCGATAGGCGAGACTCTTAGATCAACGGTCCACATCTTTTGATGTATTGACGGTCAGGATCATTTTGTGATCTCACATCTCGTTGATCCTAAGATGGAGATTTTCGTCACTCCAAGTCGCGATAGGCGAAACTCCGAGATGGAGCTTTATGGTGCTCTGATCTTTCGCCACGCGTCCTTTTGATCCAACGGTCCTTGATTAAATTGCGATTTCGCATCTCGTTGTTCCTTTCACTTTCCAGTCAGCGAGATGACGATATTTTTCCACGTGTCCTCTTGATCCAATGGTCCTTGATTAAATCGCGATCTCGCATCTCGTTTTTCTTTTGACTTTCCAGTCAGCGAGATGACAATCTTTTGCCACGTGTCCTCTTGATCCAACGGTCCTTGATTAACACTTGATCTGACAGCTTAGATCATTTCACGATTTCGCATATCGGGAAATCGACATTCTTGATGCAATGAGTTCTTTGCCTCTCGAATTCGCGATCCGCGAAAATCCGATACGGGCTGTGATCAACGGTCCTGATCAACACTTGATCTGACGGCTCATATCATTTCACGATTTCGCATATCGCTAAATCGGCATTCTTGATTCAATGAGTTATTTGCCTCTCGAATTCGTGATCCGTGAAACTCTGATACAGACTTGAATCAACGGTCCAGATGTGATCTTTATTCATTGGCTGCGATTAAATCGCGAAATCGCAAAATCACGAAATCAACATTCCTGATGTCAAGTGACTTTGTCATTTCAAAGTCCCTATCCCCGACGCCTCTCCATTGACTGGAATCAATGGTTCAGATTTAACCTTAATCTAACGGCTCAGATTACATCGCGATATCTCATATCGTGAAATCGTCATTCCTGATGTCAAGTGACTTTGTCATTTCAAAGTCCCGATCCACGATACTCTGCTGACGTCACACGTGGTTTGACACGTGTTAAATACTGCCACGTGTCACTCTGATTTGTGACTTACATGTGCCTGAAGTGTTGAATCTGCCTGACACATGTCATTACCTGGTTGTGCCACATGTCCCTAGCTGACGTGGTCTGTTGTCGTGAGTTGGATCGACGGTCTAGATCACATGTGGATCTGACGGTTCAGGTTCAGTTGGGATTTCTTTCATCGCGATTTCGGGGTTTCTGTTGTAACTGTTCACGAGGCTCGTGACACTCCGATTCCCGATTCTCCGATGAAGCCTCCTGTCGAGCTTCTCCCAGTGGTGCCCGATCGCTGCCACGTGTCCATCCAAATGGACGGTCCCGATTATGTCGGGATTTCGAGACTTTCAATGTCCCGATTCTCACGACCTTGAGAACTCTGATCTCCTGATGGTTGATATCCCGATGAAAACTCCTCGTGTCGGGACTTCTCTTCTTGCTCCTGAGGCTTATCTCCCTCACAGCTTTTGCAGATCTGACGGCTGTCAGCCTTTCGGGAAATTTGAATGGGATCCAACGGCTGTGGATCTCTGTCTTCCTTCTCCTCTGCAAACTCCTGTATCTTGAGCTTTGCCTTTGTTGCGCGCGTTTTCCTCAACTTTGTTCCTCCTGAGCGTTCACATCCGAATCCCCAAGGGATTTTATCCTTATTATCCTGCCATCTCCACTGTTGTACTTGCCATCAAGACAAGCATACACTACTTGGTAAACATTTGCCAACAATCTCCCCCTTTGGCATTGATGGCAACTACAGCACTCGAATTCTTTTCTCCCCCTTTGACATCAATGTCAAAGAAGAGACATGCTCCCCCTGAGATATTGCAGTAAATGTAGGAGGCATTAGATAATCAAACAATACAAATCTCCCCCTAACAAGATGGACTCTTTTAGGTGTGAAACGAAATGACACCCAGCTTCTGTCTAAGATATTCAAACGGTGTCTTGGCTAGGGGCTTAATAAAGATGTCTGCAATTTGTTCTGCGGTGGGAATGTAATGGAGCTGAACAGTCTGATTGGTGACCTTCTCTCTCAGAAAATGATATTTTATGGGGATATGCTTGGTCTTGGAGTGGAATACAGGATTTTTAGACACATTGATAGCACTAGTGTTATCACAATAAATAGGGATCGGTGCAGTGTATTTTACCTCTAAGTCCGCAAGTGTCTGAATCATCCATAATACCTGTGTGAAGCAGGTAGAAGCAACAATGTACTCTGCCTCTGTGGTTGATAAAGAAATGGAACCTATCTTTTTATTGAGCCAGGTTACTAAGGAGTTACCCAAGAAGAATGCTCCTCCACCTGTGCTTTTTCTCTCATCAACACAATTTGCCCAATCTTCATCTGAATAAGCAGTCAATTGAAGACTTTGATTTCTGGGATACCACAGACCATAAGTCATTGTTTCTTTTAAGTACCTGAATATCCTTTTGACAGCTTGCAAATGACTCTGTTTAGGAGCAGCCTGATATCTTCCTACCATTCCTACAGCATGCATTATGTCTGGGCGAGATGTTGTGATGTACAGCAGGCTTCCCATCATTGATCGATATGAGCTTTGATCAACATCAGGTGAATCATCATCCTTNTACCATAGGTGTACCCACAGGTTTAGAATATTCCATTTGAAACCTTTTCAGCATTTCTCTTAAATATTTTTCTTGAGAAATGAATATCCCATTGGACCTCTGAGTAATTTGCAGACCAAGGAAAAATGACAGTTCTCCTATCATAGACATTTCAAATTCAGACTCCATAGCAAAAGAAAACCATTGTACCAGTGAGTCCTTATTACATCCAAAGATGATGTCATCTACATAGATCAGTACGATGAGAAACTCATTATCCTCTATCTTAATATACAGATTGTTGTCAGTTGTTCCTCTCTTGAACCCTTTGTCTTTGAGATACGTATCCAGTCTGTGATACCAGGCTGGAGGGGCTTGTTTTAAACCATATAAAGCTTTCTTCAACTTGCATACTAAGTCAGGGTTATCAGACAATTTGAAACCCTCTGGTTGTTCCATATAGACTTCTTCACTTAAATCTCCATTGAGAAAGGCTGACTTGACATCCATTTGGTAGACTTTAAACCTTTTATGACAAGCATAGGCAAGAAACATTCGTATAGCTTCTAATCTTGCTACGGGTGAAAATGTTTCATCAAAATCCAGTCCTTCTATCTTAGCATAGCCTTTACAGACTAACCTCGCTTTGTTCCTGACAACTTGTCCTTGCTCATTCATCTTATTCTTAAAGATCCATTTGGAGCCAATGACGTTTTTACCTTCGGGTCTTTGAACCATCTCCCATGTATTGTTTTTCTCAATCTGATCAAGTTCTTCATTCATTGCTTTAACCCAGTGATCATATGTGTTGGATTCATTAAAATTCTTGGGTTCCAGCATGGATATGAGAGCTATATGAGATTGTTCAGTGGTTTTGATTAGCTTTCTCCTAGTTTGTACCCCTTTGTCTTTTTCTCCAATTATCTGACTTGTAGGATGATTATTTTGAATGATTCTGGAGGAGGGATTTGTAGTTGGCTGCTGATTTGAGTCTTCATCTGATTCAGAGTCTTCCTTTTCTGATTCTTGGACCTTTTCATATTCAACTTTAGCACTGTCTTCTATAGAGGTCTCATTACCATACACCTCTCTTGTTGGGATTCCTTCA
>CBVK0100184187.1:0-20008 GCA_900067695.1 Picea abies
ATTGCGCAATGGTTGGAGGATTCATACAACAAGAATATTCGAAGAAATGGTAAGATCATGCTTACTTTGTTTCTAGATGTTGATTATGAAGGTAAGCGTGATATGTTTCTATCATTTGTTGATATACTACCATTCTTTTTAATAATGCTTGATCTTGTTTTCATTGCAGGATTGGAGTTACTCCGATGGCTACATTGGAAACATGATTTCACATAGTATCCCGATTTGTTTAGTAGTTAGGGTAGGTTTAGGAATAGGTTTTTCTTTTAGTTTGATTTCTGACTATTTCTGTTTTCAATAATGCAGTCATGCACGCCAGTAGACGCACCACGAGAACCATAATATGACTGTTACCAGGGAAGTCCCCTTGATCTCTTTCTCTTTACTTCAAGTTGAATGTTTATTTTCAAAAATGGTATTGTCATGAAAGTCTTAAATGGAAAGTAAAGAGATAAATGAATCTGCTCCAACCCTGACCCAAGGTACCATGAGTAGGACTGCTTTCCCATCATTCAGGATTTTCCTACTTTCTCTCAGTTTTCCAGGGGATTGTCACATGAGGTTTTCAGATGCACCTTCTATCTATATTTGTTTTTTTTGGTTTTTGTTTGGATTTCTTTGCTTTCCAATTTTTTCTTCGCTGGTGTGTTTTGATTTCTCCCTTATGCTTGCCAGTTTTTGCTTTTGGAAATACACCTACCTGTGCACTGAGCCATTCAGACAAAGACCATGAGAAAATCTCTTCGCTGAAGTAACCTCTGAAAAGCTGTACGAACGTCAGTGATATATTTAAAAATGATATCGGAAAATTTTGTTTGAAAGAAGTCGACTAATTTCGATCTCTAAGTGAAGTTTGTCGTGATTATCTTTATCTTTTTACGCTATCCCTTTTCCGTAAAGGAATGACTCAAAAAGGATGTCTCCCTGTCGTAGCAAGTTGTTTTAGAAATATAAAGGACAGTATAAAAAATTCCGATGAGGTCTAAAAATACGATAAAATACCAAAGAATTTTCAGCATCACCCCGCTCAGCTGTCTATAAAAGAAAAACAAAATGAAAATATTAATATGAGCTGTGGGAAGTGTTTGTAAACCCGCCGGGATACTAAACAGGTCTGCTGGCAGCGGGGTAATGCAAGTGTGGCGCCAAGACAACTTCGCCGGGGTACTGAACAGGCCTGCTGGCAGCGAAGCAATGTCGGGAACATGAAAATCTTAAAAAAAATTATGAGAAACCTCTTTTAAAGTCCTTTAATCTAATATGGAGCTTCTTGACAGGATAAAGACGTCCGAGTGGGTTATTAGACAACCCCGGACCGGTTCCACTCTCCCAGTTGACGGACGGTCAGTTTCGCCCGTCAACAGAAGTATGATCTGTGATGAAGATCTTCCCAGGGTTTGTCCAGACTAGTCATTGCTTCGATTACTGCTTCATCAGAGGGCATGACTAAGTCTAACGAATCGGTGCCAGGGAGAGAGTCCTGAGCCCAAATAGGCTCTAGTAGAGGATCTAACTCTTGTGCAGGAGTGAAATCAGGGTTAGCTGAAGCTTGCTGGACGAAAGAGTATGCTACTTCAGCGACGGACAAGGGCAAGGACATACCCGATTGCCTTGTCTCATCCATCATGGCTGATGGGGAAGGAAGTGTCCATAGGTCATCGAAGTAAGTCATGCAGAATGATGAAACCTGAAAAATCTCAACCTTAGGATGATTGGATATAAATTTGATATTGCCTTGAGGAGGCCGGTAATCAAAGGTACCCATCAAGGATGGGCACAAACCAATCCCTACGTTAACAACACCTGGTTGAGGATTATCAATCATCGGCACCGTGGATGCCCCCAGTGACGAGTCAGGTCTGGAGAAAGACAATTGATCTATGGTCAAAATCTGACCCTCGTGTGGAAACAACAGGACCCGAAAAACTGTAGCGACCATGGCTTGCATAGCGTAAGTCCAACTCCTTCCTAAAAAAAGATTATAGTCGAGGGGAGTATCGACTACTTCTACCTCAATGCATACAGTCTTCCCTCCTAACTACATGGGGAAAGAAGGAATGATTCCATGTGGTCAAAATGAACGACTGTCGAAAGCAGTAAGGAGAGTAGGTGACGGAGACAAAACGGGTTGGCCGATGGCCTTCCAACATGCTAACGACATAACGCATGTCGAGGCACCCTCATCCACTACTGTGCAGAATATATTCCTTGTAAAAGTTTTCGTGGGATGAGCCACTACTATATGAAATGCTACGTGGTAAGGTAGACGAGGTTTTAAGTCGCTTGTATATAGCATGATTGTACCCATATTACAAGTTTCAGTAGACCCTAAAGATGTTAACAAAGATTTTATCTGGGAAGGAAAACTTTGGAGGACCTCCAAAGCAAACATTGCACAAGGGGTTTGTGATAAATCCTCCACCACAGAGTAGTTCTAGGAAGCCCTTGCATTAGGGTTGTGAGAAGCTCTCTTGAACGTGCCTTTGGGGATGCGTGTCATTGTTTCACCCAACATCTTCTCAATCTATAGAGGAAGATTTGTGAGTTCGGATTATTTTCCCTTCTGAGAAGTGCTTGGTTGACTATAGTCATGTGCTCTAGTTGATAGAAAAGCATCACCTTTCACCATATATACGTTTGCGGATGCGGGGTTGTTCGAAGACAGAGGGGGTCTTTGACTACCCCCTTCCGTACTTGTAGAGGCTTGAGTTAGATTTTGTCCATGTTGAAATGGATTAGTTAACACGACGGGTTGTTGCTATGTCACAAAATTTTGGGCCTCCGCAAGCCGAGGACATAGGTGGGTAGGGTGGTCTTCCACGCATAGATTTCATGGATATCTCACCTTTCATTTTTCAGTATTGCCCTCTCCAGCATTATCGGTGGGTTTCTTATCCCCCTTACCAGTTTTCCATTGTTTTTTCTTTCCTTTAGGCTATTGGGTGGCCTTTGGGTTAGTCGATTTCACTGTGTGTACAGCCAACGTTTTGGTAGGGGGAGTAGCCAAAGTAGTAGTTTGGCTTGCCATTGTGTGTTGTATAGACAACTGTTGCAACTAATTTGTTATTTTTTCAATGAGCTTTGTTTGTGTAGATCCAACAATACCATCGACATGTGGTCTAGCTCTCTGTCTAGTTTTATCCAGTATTGAACATGGCGCATCTGGTAAGATGTATAATAAACCAGATTGAGAGTAGATGATCTCAAATTGTTGATCTCTCATGATGGCATCTTCTTCGGAGAATACTCCTGATGTTGCGACATCTTTGGATAGTTGTAGGACCAAAGACTTAAGGAACCACTCGAGCAGGAATGATGGTGGGACTGACACTTTAATTAAACTCTTCCTATGTCTCCATTCTCGGATATGATCAGAGATATGGTCTTCTGTCGTTTGTTTGAAATTAGCAAGAAGCTCTGTGTCAGCTTCATATATTATAGGTAATTGGAAATGGTTTAGGAAATCCATCGCCAGTTCGCCGAAGGAAGAATATCTTGAGTGATCGAGCTCAATGTACCATTTCACGAGACTCCCAATGAGAGTACGTTGAAACAATCGCAATTTTACAAAATCGTCTTTCAACGAGTTAGAAGAGCACCAAAGATGGAAGGTAGTCACATGATATCTTAGATATTAGTTAGGCTTGGCCTCAAACTTTGTGATTTCTGAAGGACTCTTCATTGGCATAGGAGGCCAACATGGATCATGACAGATAGGGTTGTTCAACAACCTTGTCAAATATGGCAAGTGCAAAGTTGCTAGGAGTGGTAGTTTGGGTTGTTCTTGATAACCTGGGAAAACGGAGCCTGGAGTTTGACTGGCACTAGGCTACCAGGAAAAGTTTGGTTGCTGGCCTGGATTCTGGTAGAAACCATGGCCCTGGCTAGTGTATGGATTTTGCGTATGTGGAGACATCATCAGCTAATTCCAAAAATAGGACATAGTTGGTTGAGCATGCATAACGTTCGAAGGACTTTGGGAAGGGTTACCCCATGTCTATCCTACGGGGATAGGCATGGTAGTTTGTCCGGGGTTCCATTGATTGTGGAAATAATTACCCTAGATTGGCATTCCAGACGAGGGAACGGATCCATGCCATGAATTCCAAGGCCCTGATGCAAAAAAAGTCCCTAGGTTTGCCCCCTGTGCAGGAATAGTACCCTGCATAGGAATAGATTGTCTGAAACTAGGATTTCCCCTAGTTGGGAAAGCAAATGACGAGAAGGTGTTATTACCAAACACTCCAATCGAAGAGAATGGTGTTGACCCTACCGGCATACTATGCAAAGGTGGTCCTTGACTCCCCACTCTAAATAAACTATGGGATGTAGGTTGCCCGATGGATTGCTGATGAGAGCCACCGAGCGAAGGGGACGAAGGAGGTATGTGACCTCCTCCATAAGGGAAAGCATTAAAAGGAGTAGGATTTCCCCCCATGTAACCTTGAAAAGGAGCACTAGAGCTCCCTGCCCCCAGACCTGAAATCTATAAAGTGGAGTAGGAAAGTACAAGACTTGTACCTGAACTAAGCATCCCGTATAAGAATGGAGGACCTGTCACACTTGGTGTGAAAGGAGTCATGGCCGCCGCCAAAGATGGGATCGGACCACTGTGCGACGTAGAGGCGGTCAAGACCATAGTGGCTCGATCCATCGACGGTGGGTTAGGAGGTAGAAACGCTCCCATGGTGACAAACGTAACGGGAACTGATGAATTCTTGGAAGTGGTAACAACATTTGTTTCCATTTCTACGTGCGACACTATCTGACACTCATAGAATTGACTTGGTACAATGACAGGTGCCAAAAAATTAGTGGTGGGGGTTTTCAACTAGACCCAGAGCGTTCGCTCCAAGGTCTTCCACAGTCGGTTCCTTTGGATGTTGGGCAGGCACAATTTCTTGCGACCCGATTGCTTCAAAAGACCCTTATTGGTCTAGCTTTCACCTTAATGGTGGCGGAGGTGGCTCCAGTGTAACCAGCGGCAGGCCAAGAAACCTTCATGAATGGAAAAGCTCAAGATCCTCCACTGTGTGAGAAGATCCAAGACACTCTAAGGTAGTCTAAATGTTCAAAAGTAACACACACTAAACAAATTCCCTAGGAGATAAAACAAGCAAACACTAAAGTAATTGGAAGCACAGTTACAACAACCAACACTAGAGCAACTTACCGGTGCAAGTGAAACTCGAACATGGAAGCACCCTCTAGGTATACTCTACAAAGCGTGGCCTGATGTCTATCCTAGGTACCGCAGTCACCTATGTAAGTCCCTAAAAAGATGGGCAACTAGGTTGCCAGCGCTCAAACTGTCACTAGGCGGATATAGTCGAAAGTTGGGTAGACCACAATGAGCAGGGTATCAAGACTGAAACCTGTCAAGGGTATCGAAAGCAAGTGGTCCAGAAGACAACTGAGGACCTCGAATGGATTCGAGACCCATGAAGTCCCATGGCAAATGCAATCGACCAAATCCCAAAACAAGCCCTCTATATGTGTTCTCCACTACGATTGGTCCAACTTTGGAGGGGTTATCTCCGCTACCTTTCCTCACGTGACCTCGTGTTTATCCCCTGTGTTAGAGGGGGGTCCCAGATAAATTTCATGATACTGGACTTTAGACACTCCATAAATCAGACTCCAATGTTTGATTTTAAATGGCCTTGAAGAGTTTCCTCTCCAACCTAATCCAAGGCCCTAATCCTGAACTAGTTGGTGAACCCTACAAACATAAAAGTCTAAGAATTTTTTAATTTTAGTGTTATTTTTAAGGCTTTGTCTTAAGTCAAGGGGTATGGAAGTGAAACTGATGAAGTGTAAAAGACGAAAGTAAAATGAAGAAAAAAGATGGAAACAAAGTCTTTCACTTAATGCAAAATTTCAACAACTTTTCAAAATTTTTGTTTTCTAAGATTTTTTGGACAGAAAACTCAAAGAATTTCACTCGAATACGAGCTACTTATGATCTAAGTGAACTATAAAAACTTATTAAATAAATATTTTTCCCTAGATAATAAATGCAGAAACACACTTCTTCAACCAAACCAGAAAATGAAAAGAGATTTTATTTATTTATTTATTTAAATGCTAATGAAGAAAAAAAGGGAAAATAACGACAAGCAAAAACTAAGAAAAAAAATTCTAGCCTGAGCGCAGATTGCAGAGAATCACTTCAAGAAAGCACACACTAGTAAATAAAAAAAAATGACTCTCACACTTGTCTAAAAACCTTAAAAAAAATTCTTTTTAAACAACTTTTAAATGAGAAAAAGCAAGCTAAGGGTAAGATTAATCCTAAGGAACTCACTGTTAAGACAGAGATTCAAATACCTGAGAGATATAATTCTCATCAAGGGAAAGGATGATTGCCTTACTCTCAACAAAAACTATCCTGTACAAGCACGCGACTGTTAATCCAACAACAAGCATGTGAATGCGAGCTATATAGAGACAGAGGGCGTGTACACATGGGTTGACCTTGTACAGGCCATGTGTATGTCTAAACTCTGAAGAAAAACTAAAAATAGACAGACCAAACCAGCAAGAGACCACTGATATAGATAACCAGGGTCTCCTGAAGGCTTAGACACTCTTTTTAACAACAAATATAAACAATGAAAGGAAAAATAAGACTGCAAACAAACTAATATGAAACAAGACTACAAATAAATGAGACTCAAACAAAATTCCAGAAAACCCCTGAAACTAACTAATCATAATAGGGAAGAGGATAACTGCCTCAAACAATTCTCTGGACTCTACACGCCACTACTATTTCTTCAGCTAGCGTTTGAATGAAGGTTGTAATAGAATAGGGTACGGGTACACACGTGTAGACCTTATGCAGGCTGCGTGTACCTCTGTGGGTCTCGAAAAACACAGTCAAGAAAATAACAGAGAAATATGGTATGGGAAACCAGACTCCCTGCTAGCTCAGACCTTACAGAAACTAAAAAAAACAAGCAAGAAAAACCAATCTTTTAAAGCTACCCAAAAGATGAATAAAATTCCAGGAACCCTAAGAGACTCCCTAGTATGGTCGCCAATTCTGTTGTGAGGGAAATCTCCCTACGGACTAGCAAATAGGGTTTAGACTTTGCATGCAGATATGACCAAAGAGAAACTACTTTCTACCTTCATCCCTAGATTTAAATCTCCTTTTCTTAGTAAATGCATGGAAAGATCAACCTACCTCATTTCTGGTGTTTGGTGTCGATCCTCCATTGTTCTTGATTACTTGTTCACAATACTCCTTCCAAAGCTGACCTTCATACAAGACAAGCAACAACTACACATGCATACTACTTATATACTAACGGGTTAGAAATCCAAACACATACTAATCAATCTATGAAAAGTTCATGCTTTGGGATAGGAAAAGCGCTTTCTTTATTTCTTTAAATGACTCAACTTACAAAAATTGAGACCGGCCATCGCTCCACGAACTTGGTCCTGGGCTCCTCTTCTACTATCCTCCAACTGCTTTGCTTTGTATCTCTTCTGGCATAAGGAAAGTTAAAGGTTTGGGACAATGGGAATAATCAAATGGGCAAAGTTTCTTTTCTATATTTTTTCTCTTTTTAAAATGGGACCCCTACCCCTTCTTTTATAGGCTAGAAGGAACTAGGTATTTGGACGAACCCTCAGCCATGCATGGTCGGGAGTTTCAGTTAACTCACCCATAGCTTTTGTGCTCTATCAACAACTTTCCTTTTTCATGATTCTGAAGGTCCATGCGAGCTGTAGTGGGCCTGCTAGCATGGACACTGAGTTTTTAGAAGATTTTTTCAGTAGTTTTTGGCAAAGAAGGGCTATGAGATGGCCTGATGCCAGGTAAGCATGTCTAGTGCAATTTAGAGTTATAACAATCATCCAAGTAATATAGAACCTATCAAGTTTGTCAAATCCTCAAACATTGACAACAGTCACTCTGCGGAAAAAAAGAAAGAGAATCAACCACCAAGAAGGAATGAAAGAAAAAGTACCAGAACCAAATTTGTAAATCAGAGAGATTATCGGCATGAAAGAAATTGACCTCCTCAAAGAAGACAGACTTTTTCAAGGTACAAAGGTTTTTTCTATGGTTATTTTTTTTTCTTCTCTAATTTTGGTCACAAAGCTATAAACTGTTCTTTAAGATTTAGATATGAACAATCAAGATATTCAACGAATAATCATCTTCCACAACAAATATTGAGACAACCAAGCAACAAACAACCTCAGACTATAAATCATGTGATGGCTAGGAAAAGGACGTAGGTTAAGCATAACAATAGTTATGAACATAACTATCGCTATGATCTCCTATTCAGTGAACCAGAATGTTACCTTTGCCATAATTATGGACATAAAGTTGTAGATTGTCGATTGACGAATTACAAGCCAGATTTGATCCCCACTGCTAAAAATGTCAAGGTTTGGAAGAAGAAAGAAGATGACAAGTGTCGACTAGTGTTATCAGCCAAAAAACAAAATAATTCATGGTATATTGACAGTGGATGTTCCAAACATATGACTAAAGAGAAAATTAAGTTTCTAACTTTAAGTGAAAACAAATCAGGGAATGTAACTTTTGGAAACGATGCACCAAGAAAAATAAAAGGTGAAGGAATGGTAAGCCTGAGTAATGGCAAAGGAAAAGATCAAGATGTGTTGTTTGTAGATGGTCTGAAACATAATCTACTAAGTGTCAGTCAAGTTTGTGACAAATAATGTGAAGTTATTTTTACTTCTAAAGACTGTAAAATAAATCCTTTGAGTTTAGGACAACTAGTTGCAAAAGGGATAAGAACAAAAAACAATGTCTATGTGTTAAAAGAAGAAAAAGAAGAATTCCACTTAAGAAAATATGATGAAAGTTGATTGTGGCATAGGAGACTTGGACACCTAAATTTTGATCATACAATCAAGCTCAGAAACAATGGGTCAGTAAAAGATCTTCCAAAGATATCAAATCCATACGACTCTATTTGTAAACCCTTCCAAATAGAAAAGCTTACTCGCACTCAGTTCAAATCTAAAAACTTTCCTTCAACAGAAAAACCTCTCTAGTTAGTACATATGGATGTATGTGGACCATCAAGGAAAGGAGGTACAGGAAAACAAAATTATTTTATGTTTATTATTGATGATTATTCTAGACTAACATGGGTTGCCTTTTTGAAGGAAAAATCTGAAGCATTTGAAAAATTCAAAGTGTTTAAGGCTCTGACTGAGAATCAAACAGGAAAAAGATTAAAGGAAGTAAGGTCTGATAGAGGAGGAGAGTTTAGTTCATGGAACTTCAAAGAGTTCTATGATAAACATGGGATCAAAAGAGAGTACACAATTCCAAGGACTCCATAGCAAAATGGAGTTGTTGAGAGGAAGAATAGATCAGTACAACAAATGGAAAGATCAATGATGAATGAAAGGAACATACCTCAGACATATTGGGTGGAAGCAATTCATACATCTGTTCATATCCTTAACAAAGCTCATCTCAGGCCACACAGTGACAAGACTCCTTATAAACTATGGTTTGGAAGACCTGCTTCAATCAAGCATTTTAAAGTCTTTGGGAGTAAATGTTATATCAAGAACAATGATGAAAATGTTGGCAAATATGATGACAGGGCTGATGATGGTATCTTCTTGGGTTATGCTGCAAACAGTAAAGGGTACAGATGTTACAATAAGAAACTGCATAAACTGGTTGATTGTATAGACATAAAAGTTGATGAAGAAATTCTGGTCAGAAATGTAAGCAGTGTTGAACCAAGCACAAAAGATATAGTTGAAGATGAAGATGAACAGGTCCAAGGATCAAAAAGCGAAGAATCTGAATCATATGAAGATACAAATACTCAGGCTGACACAAATCAGTAGAAAGAAACAAAACCACCTCTCAGAATTGTTAGAAAGAATCATCCTAAAAATAAAATAATTGGAGATATAAATAAAAGAGTTTAGACAAGAAGGAAATTAGTTAAAGACTCAAAACAATCTCAAATTTCTTTTCTATCTATGATTGAACCTAAAAATTTTGATGAAGCCAACAACCATGATGATTGGATTAGAGCTATGAATGAAGAACTTGATCAGATTGAGAAGAAAAATACTTGGGAGCTTATTCCTAGACCCGAAGATAAGAATGTAATAGGTTCCAAATGGGTGTTCAAGAATAAAATGAATGAAAAATGACAAGTTGTTAGAAATAAAGCTAGATTGGTCTGTAAAGGGTATGCACAAGTTGAAGGTCAAGATTTTGATGAAACCTTAGCACCAGTGGAAATATTGGAAGCCATCAGAATGTTCCTTGCATATTCATTCCATAAGAACTTTAAAGTGTAGCAGATGGATGTTAAGTCATCATTTCTTAATGGAGATCTAGAGGAAGAAGTATATATGGAGCAACCTGAAGGATTCTCAATGATAGATAATCCTAATTATGTTGCCAAGCTAAAGAAGGCCTTATATGGACTGAAACAAGCACCACAAGCTTGGTATTATAGATTGGACAAATTTTTACAAGACAAAGGGTTCAAGAAAGGTACTGTTGACAACAATCTCTATATTAAGTCTGAAGGTGATAATTTACTAGTTGTTTTGGTTTATGTAGATGATATTATTTTTGGTTGTACTAATGAATCATATGTCCAGTGGTTTGCTAACTCTATGCAAATAGAGTTTGAGATGTCCATGATAGGAGAATTGCCATATTTTCTTGGTTTACAAGTAAATCAAAGTTCTACAGGAATATTTATCTCTCAAGAAAAATATTTGAAAGAGATGTTAAGAGATGTTGAAGAAATTTTAGATGGAGGATTCCTCTCCTGTTAGTACACCTATGGTGTTTGGTTGCAAGATCAGTAAAGATGATGTTTCACTCGATGTTGATCAAAGGAAATATCGATTAATGATATACAGTCTTCTATACATCACAACATCTTGTCCTGATATAATGCAAGTTGTTGGAATGGTAGGTCACTATCATTCTACTCTTAAACAAAGTCATCTAGTAGAAGTAACAAGGATATTCAAGTACTTGAAGGGCACAATGAATTACAGTCTGTGGTATCCCAGAAATTAGAACTTTCAGTTAACTGCTTATTCAGATGCCGATTGGGCAAACTGTGTTGATGAGAGAAAAAGCACTAGTGGATGAGCATTCTTCCTGGGTGATTCATTAGTAGCATGGCTTAGTAAAAAGAAAGGATCCATTTCATTATCAACTACAGAGGCAGAATACATTACTGCTGCTACTTGTTGCACACAAATTTTATGGATGATACAAACTCTTGTAGATTTGAAGGTAACTTACACTAATCCCATTCCACTTCACTATGATAACACCAGTGCCATTAGTCTCTCTAAGAATTCTATACTTCATTCAAAATATAAGAACACACCAATAAAATACCATTTTCTCAGAGAAAAAGTTACAAACAGAATTTTTCAGGTGAATTATATTCCTTCCACAAAACAGATAGCTAATATCTTTACTAAGTCGTTAGCAGCGACCCCTTTTGGATATCTTTGTCAAAATTTGGGGGTTATAACTTATTTTGTCTAATATGTTCACCTGGTCAGGGGGAGTACTTATTGAATATCTTTTGTATTTCTAAGCTGCTCATAGTTGACAGCGGGAGTATGTACTGCAACAGCTCAGGGGGAGCGTGTCTCTTCTTTGACATTGATGTCAAAGGGGGAGAAAGTGTGGTAATTTCAGAGATGCTACAGTGGTATAATTGGATTTTCTTCAAGGGGTTTCCATCAATGCCAAAGGGGGAGATTGTTGGCATGTTTTCAGATAGAGGCAGAGTATGCTTGTTTGTCATTGATGGAAAATATCAAGACCAACAGCGTAGAGATAATGGCATGGCAATGGCAAGTTCAATAGTGAAGAGAAACAATGATCGTTGGATCCCATTTAGATTTCCCGACGATCGTCAGATATGAATTTAGATAGGAGGAGAACGCAGTAGAAGAGAATCAATCTCATGCATCAAATCTGAGCCCAAAGACCGACTATCATTGGATCCATCAGAAGGAGCATGACCTTTATGTGCAAGATGAAGTGGGCCTACAAAATCCTGAAAGCAGGAGGACCATCCATCCTCAAGAAGGACACATGGCAAGCGACTAGAATTTCGCTAACTTGCACATTGGGGGAGTCAACGGAGCATGTCAAAGACTCCATTTCGGAGTTTCGCAGACTGGGAAATCAAAGCTCAAAGGAACTTTAACCTTTGAAGTAGCGAACCCCGAAATCCCAAAACAAACACATCAAAAAACCATGTCAGCAAACCACGTTAGCTAAGTACACGTTGCACAATCAGGCAATGAAAAGTGTCAAGCTGATTCAACATTTCAGGCACATGTAAATCACAAATTAGAGTGACACATGGCAACTATTCAGCATGTGTCAATCCACGTGTGACATCAACAGGTTTACGTCACATCGAAACTTTATATTTTAGGGTTTTAAATAGAAAGAAAAAACTCCACCATCACGAAGTCTCGAACTCTAAAATGCCGAAAGGGACTATTGTGAGTCTCGAAAACCCGAAAGGAAAAACTTCGAAATCCCGTCAACTGTCCATCTCAATGGGTTATGTGAACTGTCCGATCATTTCAGAGATTTTTTGATCATGAATTTTATAATGTTGGAGTCATTATGACTCGAAGGGAAAAACATCAAAACCCCTTCAACCGTTCGATTAAGAAAAGAAGGGATTAGATTATGAAGTTTTTGTGGACCGTTGATCTAGCTCCATTTCTGGGATTGCGACTTGGACTGTCAAGACACTTCTTCACAGGAATACCAAAATGTCGAAATGCCGAAATGTGAAAACACCTTTTGGTGTAGCTTGTGGTCACCATCAGTGGTCATGTGAGAGGGAGGAGCTAGCACCAACCTAAGCTCCTTTTTGGCGATCATAACATAAATATTCGAGACTCTTCACCACAGGATTGCTAAAATGAGAAATGAGAAAGGCATTTTGATTAGGCCCGTGGTCACAACTAGTGGGCATATGGAATAAGCGCAAGACCCAGTACTTGTAATCCAATGGTGCAAGTGAATTTAAATATGATCAGAGGGCTACTATTTCACCTCACAGTTAATTGATCAATTACAATTCAGTTAGCAAAACTGATTCATTATTCTTGATCGGTTGGTGATTCAGTTGCTGAGGCATTTTTGCCCAAGGAGATTCGAGGTGTAATGGATGAGGTGTGTGTGAATAAAAGGAGATATGAGATGACCGTGCAAGGTTGGTTGTTCTAACCAAAAAAATGTGATGAACTGTAAAATGAGTAAAATTACAGGATGTAGAGCTTGAGATAAAACTAAGAATTGAGTAATAGTTTCTGAATAGACAGAAGCAAGAGCAGAATAGTAGAATAGCATGAAGCAGAGTAGAATTACAAAACATAAAATAAAGGGTAAAAATTGAGACACATGTATTGTTTGTTTTTCAATCATTTATTCATAATCAGGGTGGTTGGGAGGTGCTAGGGAAGATTGTTGTCCTCAGAGGTTCAAGTGGGTGCTTGAACACAGGGAGTTGTATTTTCCATCTGGTTGTAGCCAGAGAAATGAGGGTGGCAGGGTGGTGCAAGGGAGAACAAGTGTTCTTTGTTATACAAGTTGGAGCCTATGTAACTGGAAGTTGGTGCTTCCATCTAGTTGGTGCTGGAACATTAAAGGAGTCGGTGCTTCCTTCTAGGGGGTGCTAGAGAAACCAGAGAGTTGGTGCTCTCAAACAAGTTGGATATTGTAAAACAAAGGTAGTAGCCTCACATTGAATTGGTGCTCAATTATAGATGATGTACAGAACTTAAAAGACTGCCTATCATTTTCGAAGAAGAAGAGGTTCTCTCCCTTTGTGGGTTTCCTCGTGAAAATCTATCTCTGTGTATATCTTATGTGTGAGTGATGCTCATTATTTATGTTGTCCATATGTTGTATTAATATTGATGGTCACTTAGAGAAATATTAAAAATGGCTTAATTGACTTAAAATTGTTTAAGCACAATAACAACTGATTCACCCCCCCTTTCAATTATCTTAGTAATTTCAACACCTCGTAGCCCTTCTTCCCCTTCTCCACATTGCCATAGGTGTATTTTATTGTCTATGCTAGGGTGTGATCTGCAGCCTTCCCTAGGTAAAAATCCTATGGGTCTGGTCCTTCCATGCTTAACCCAGTGATTTGGTGGATCAACGTTAGATATATTGTGATTCATCTATCCAACCATAGGTAACTACCATGGAAGCATAACAACAAAAGTTTAATGCACACGTTAACCTCCTGATGTCTATCAAAGTGTGGTAACTTCATTACATTGAGGATCGTAGGCCTCGCGATGTCCATTGTCCACAGCTGGGAGATTATCTTCGACTTATTCCCCATTGTCTTGGTCAAATAATTGTGTGGTGCGAGCATGTCATAGTTCTTGCAGTCTCCCAAGTTGAAGTCGTTGATCTTAAGCATCATAGTATTCTCCAACTATGGTCCTACTGTATGTATCCCCCTCGAGAGGTATGCAATGATCAATGTGTAGTCAAAGTCCCTTGGGACGTTGTCATGACTCATCATGCTAGCCAGAGGTGGGATGTAGTCAGGCAGGATTGATGGGATGAGCTTCACATTCACAAATATATCGTGATGCTTGGTTCTCTTCTCTGTCGTAGTTCAGGATGGACCAGATCGACATCCAGTCGATGGGGATTCTTGCACTCCTCTTGTCGATGAAGCTTGAACTCCTGTGGACATGACCTTCTCAGCCATCAGGTCTATGAGAATCTCTTCAACAAATTTCTCTACTGTGCTAAGGTCATCTGACATGCATGCTCGAGATCTGATATCTTGGGTCGGTGAACAATCACTAAATGTAACAAAACGGGTGGTGAGGTCTCAATAACCATAGGGCGGTAATAGTCAGCTGTCTGTGGGCTCGAATAATCACTGTTTACAAAAGTGTTCTCAGTAAGACATTCGACGGGCTAAATAGAGAACATCGTAACATATTCCTCCAACGGGTAGGAACACCTCAATCAATGAAATTCCATCTGTTATGGTGCGGTCCCAACGGTCCAATGGTGAATGTTCCAGCAGTAACTGTGTTTCTAGCCATTATGGGGTGTTGGTCTAACGGTTGGGATGCCTCCAATGGTCATATTTCTCTGTCGTGGTGAAGTGTCAATCTGCGTTGTTCTGCTATTCCGACGAGGTTCAAGTTCTGTAAGTATTCCTTCTGCGAGGTCCTCTCTGGAACTTCCTATAATTTTTCTAACTTAGATTTCTTCTTACTGAGCTTTTTTTCCTTCTTTCCTATGATCTGAGTTACTGGGTTCTTGTTTCCATTCTTATTCTTATCTGTACTTAACATAGTAACTTCGCGCTGTTGATGGTATTTCATAGGGTTCGAGAGTAATACTTCTTCTCGTTCTGGAGTAGGTGTTCTACTTTCCTGCATGGATAGGTTCTTCAAGTCTTCTTGCATTCTTTCAACTTCGACAGTTAGGTCGCTGGCCTTCAGTAGCTTTGAATTGTCCTCTTATTCTTCTATTAAGCGTGCTATTCTCCTAGCCATGAAATCCCTTAATTCTTGCTTTTTCTATTCTATAGCTTCCTCTTCTTCTTTCCTTTGGATCTGATCTTTATTAACCCAAGTCTTTCCTAGCAAAAGAGAAAAGGAGTCATTTCTCTCAACAAACTTAATGACCTCAAATTCTTCTTATGTCGATGCTCCATGGGAAATCATAGGTACATGGGCAAGTCTTCCACATAGGGTTATCAACTTTCCTTTAAACAATCCTATCCCTCCTAGTGAAGGAACCATAGCAAGCTTTCCTAAGATTTCCCAAGTACTTTCTGTCATAATGCTCACCTATGTTTCTGCATACAATACACAGTCTATGTTGAAGTCTTCTATTCTTGTTTCTATGCACTCTTTCTCTTTTAAGATCTCTGATAAACTGGTGTCTCTGTGATCATTTAGTGTTTCTTTCATCTGCAATAATATATCCTCTAATTCTTTCTATTTTTTTAGCATATTCTTAGTCTCTTGGCCTTCCTCAAGGTTTTCTTGTCTCATATTCATCTTTTCAACTTTAGCAATCATTCTAGGGAAATCCAAAAATTCATGTCCAATAGATTTACAACAAAGGAAAATAGGACCTTTATCAGGGCATTCCTTAGCAATATGTCCCAGTATTATACAACTATAACAAAGAGTCAATCCTCTCTTTCTCTTGAATGATCCCCAACCTTTCCTATACTGTGCACTGGGATCATAGTGATGGACTTGTAAAAAATTCTTTCTAGGATCCTGCATCCATTTGTTAGTCCAACAATTCTGTCTATGCACAGGGATAACATATCTTTCACTATTTCTATCAAATCTATTCATATCATATCTTCTTTCTTCGAGCTATGCCCTAGTTTTCAGACTAGGACCAAATCTATCAAACATACTTAGATCCATTCTTTTTAAAAAACAATTTCCACTTATCTTACCTTTTTTAGAGCACAAAGATTTTAATATTTTACCTCTTTTCTT
Source organism: Picea abies (assembly GCA_900067695.1). Classification (NCBI taxonomy): domain Eukaryota; kingdom Viridiplantae; phylum Streptophyta; class Pinopsida; order Pinales; family Pinaceae; genus Picea; species Picea abies. The sequence continues at coordinate 16,552 of CBVK0100184187.1, forward strand.
TAGATCGACCTTCTCTTATTAGCACAGATCTTCATAGGTCAAGTAGATTATTGCACACTAGGGAAATAGATCTACGCACCGATCTTTCTTTTCCTCAGTTCCCAACAATCACAGTTTTAGGTCCTAGCAACAGAACCGTTTGTTGGCACACACAGGGGAAGACCTAGGGTTCAACACTTCAACAACACACTAACAAAACCCTAACTACCGGCCCTTTTGACAACACCTGCAAAGTAGATGAAGTCTTACCTGAGGTAGAGGCAAGGGGGGTTGCAGGACTCAAGTGTCTACAACCTAGTTGGGACACAGATCTGTGATCACAGTACTTAACAAAGCACTTAGCAGTTAACATTCATTAGTATTTTACCCTTATTCAACAAGATTCACAGTATAGAGAAACGCAGTATTCAACAAGATATAACACATCCAAGCACTTAACACATAGAAACATATCATATATAGCATTCATTCACATCACTAATCACTAAGATACTATATCATATGCATCTAACATACATAAAGAGTACAATACTAAGCATAAATCACATCAATCACACAAAGCAATCATAACACAGGATATACGTGGTTCACCCCCAGCATGGTGCTACATCCACAGAGCATCAAAACCAACTCCGCATAGGAAAGGAGATCTGCGTGCACCTCACCAGATCCTCCTTCACCAAGCTTGGCACAACACAGAGCCTTTCTTACAATCGATTTCACTTAGCTCTGTAAGTTCTCAACACACAGTATGCACAAAGCATTCACAACTATTCGCACTTAGCACACTGTCTTACAACTAAATCTTTCTTACATCACCTAGATTTATATTTATGCATTACAAGTGGGACCCAAACATGGGCAAGACCCATGGGTCGACATCCCATACCCGTTACATAAACCCTAAACCAAAAAAGTCCACAAAAGGTGGTGAGATCCCACGATCTCCTCTTCACCTGGTGCTCAGTCTTCAACCAGCCTGTCAAAGTCCCAAATTTGGTCAAACATGACCACGATTATCGAAAACTTGGTGAAGGGCCAACATAATCCATTCTCTTTCAACTTAAAATATTTAAATTTTTTCTGAAAATTACCTTGTTGTGATGCTTATTTTATTTGCAAATAGTGTTGATATGAATTTGCAGTCTCTAAAATTATTTCCTTTAAATCATACACGTACATGATAATTGTTGTAGCATGAATCTCATGCACTCTCCTGTTGAGTGCATAAAACACTTTATTTTCCTCGCCTTTAATATGTTTTATATCTAAGTCATAGTCACTAAGGAATTCCAACCATCTAACTTGTTTGGTATTCAAGGTTGGTTGTCCAAATAAATATTTCAGAACATTACGGTTTGTTCTCAACTCAAATATTTTTCCCATGAAACAATTCCTTCACAATTCTAAGGCATGGACTATGGATACCAACTCTAAGTCATGTGTGGAATAATTCCTCTCATGTTCTTTCAACTTCTTTGACTCATAACATACCACATGCCCATTTTGTATAAAGACTCTACCAAGCCCTCTCCTACATGCATCAATGCATACAACAAAATATTCGTATGGATCTACAATCTTCAATATTGGTACACTTATAAACATATTCTTTAGTTGTCGAAAGCATTCTTCACATTCATAAGTCCATTCAAAATTTACACCCTTCTTTTGCAAACAGTAATTCGGTTTGCAATATTTGAAATTTATTTAATGATTTTTCTATAATAACATGCAAGTCCCATGAATGATATGACCTATGTAACATTCTTTGATGTTTTCCATCCTCTAATGGCCTATATCTACTCGAGATCAACTTATGTCCCCTCTTCTAAAATAATATGGCCCAAGTAATGAATCCCTCTTTGATAGAATACACACTTACTTAACTTGACTTACAACTGGTGCTCCCTCAATACTTGTAGCATCATCCTTAAATTTTTCTCATGTTCCTCCTCTAACCTTCAGTAGATGAGTATATCATTCAAGAAAACAATTATAGGTTGTTGGACTTATGCTTATACCGAGAGATGGGGGAGGGGGGTGAGTCAGTATAACATACTTTTTTATTTATTTAACCATTCATAAATCATTCATTAGCTGAGAAAAAACAATCACATATAAATTCAAATCACAAAGCACAAAGTTTAACATGGAAACCCAATCGGGAGAAAACTGTAATGACTTATCTTTATAAATGTTTGTAGGCACCAAACTACTATTACAAATCTTGTAAAAACCAACCTACTGGAGACACCAATTTCCTCAACTAAGAACTAACTCAATAAGACAAGTATAGGCACCAACCTAAGATATTCATACACATAGTACTTCCGATTCCACCTGCATTCTTCATACCATAGGAAAACCTTCAAACCCTAGTCACATTTAGCCTTCATTCCCCAGAACAACTCATAGCATCATTTCTAGAATATAATCCCAAATTGTAGCATCACAACCTCAATACAATACACTTTGCAGCATCACATACCTTTGGTTTTCATAGGTCACCTCAAGAAAAATAAAACCCCAAGAGAACTCCTCTTGCACACCTTTATACCCCAAAAAGACACTCCATCTCCTTTAATGCACCACATATCTATTTTTCACACCTCAAATTTGATCTCTTGCTTGGATACTCTTCAAATGTGCACATCTATTCTATATTTATAGTGTTTATGTGCTCATTTTTAAGGCCAATCTGTAAATACTGGCTAGGCCAACCTAAAATTTCTGGTTGGGTTGTTTGACATAAAAATAAAAATTTTAGAACACTATGGTGTACTCTCAACTCAAATATTTTTCCCATGAAATAAGCCTTCACAATTTTAAGGCATGGACTATGGATACCAATTCTAAGTCATGTGTGGCATAGTTCCTCTCATGTTATTTAAACTTCTTTGACCCATAACATACAACATGCCCATTTTGTATAAGGACTTCACCAAGCCCTTCCCTACATGCATAAATACCTACAACAAAATCTTCATCTCAATATGCAATCCTCAATATTGGTGCACTTGTCAAAATATTTTTCAGTTGCTAAAAACCTTCTTCACATTCATAATTCAATTCAAATTTTACACCCTTGTTCTCCAAATAAGTAATTGGGTTTGCAATATTTGAAAAACCTTTCATGAATATTTTGTAATAACATGAAAGTCCCATGAATGATATGACCTCTGTAACATTATTTGGAGTTGACCATCCTCTAATGACTTAAATCTTCTCAGGATTAACTTTTATCCCCTCCTTTGAAATAATATGGCCCAAGTAACGAATCCCCCTTTTATAGAAGGTGCACTTACTTAAATTGGCTTACAATTGGTGCTCCCTCAATACTTGTAGCACCATCCTAAAATGTTTCTCATGTTCCTTCTTTGACCTTGAGTAGATGAGTATATCATCCAAGAAAACAATTACAAATTGTTGAACTTATGCTTATACTGAGAGGGGG
>CBVK0100184188.1:0-12390 GCA_900067695.1 Picea abies
TAAACTAGCTTATGAAAATTATAATATGTACAAAGCCATTGTTTCAATAGAAAAACACCAACTATAAAATAAGTTGTATTTAGTTCACAAATTTTAGGCCAACTAACAAGTACAAACATAGTTTCATTAGAAAAATCAGACTAACCAACCATAGAATAAGTTGTATTTAGTCCATAAATTCTAGGCCAACTAACAAGTACAAACATAAGTCGTTACTATCATATCGAAAGACTACTATCATATCGAAAGACTACATACCGAGCAAGAATTAAACAAAAACATTTAGATGAGATATGTTGCATCGAGGGCATCCATGGGACTTGTAGGGGTCTAACCTAGATCCTAAGTTTCCATTTTGAACTCTCATTTTTTTTAATACTTCCCATCCCCTTCACTAGGCATTAACCAACTCTTAGATGTGAGCATGCTTCTAATTTTTTACCTTGTTGCCAGACCAAAGTTTTGTTTGCCTTAAAACTCTATCTGGTCCCACTTTGTAGTCATCTTTCTTTCCATGAAAGCCTGATATATCCCAGTCTGACCCTTCAATTCAAGCTTTGCACTTTAGGTTTCCTCCCTCTATTACCTTGGTAGTCTCGCCTCCAATATTGTTTGTGCTTTAATCTTTTTCTCTCGCTCCAACTGCACCCATGGAATTGTTCATTTTTCACTGCTACTTATCTACTTATCTGGATGGTCATGACTACTTAACTCATAGGCTGACTCGTCTTGGCTGTGATCTATCATCGATTTTAATATCTAGATATATCTTATTTCTCAAACTTTGAATATAAAATAATTCAACATTATTTAGTAGATGTTGTGTACAAGAATGTTTAGTTCATGTGGTTGGAAGGAACGATTGTTATTTACCTCACCTGCCTGTTATTGACATATTGAGCTCATAATGAGTATATTACAATGTTATTGACATGTTGAGCTCATAATGAGTATATTATTGTAATGACTTCTAACTTTGTGGTTGATCAGCTTATTCCCTGAAGATTATGAAATTTACTTTAGATACCATCCTAGAAATGAAAAGAAGTATTAGAAAATTTCAATCTAATCTAAAAAAAAAAAAAATATTATGCCTGCACAAGATGCCCTTAATCAACTATTTATTATATTCATAATGTGTTATCTAATGATGTTGTGAGAAAAGGGTAAAGATCGAACCATGTCTTGGGAGGAATCATGGAAACGATTAGATGAAACTAATTATTTGCAATCAAAAGTTACTCGCTCCTCTCATTAAGTTATCTTCTGTTATTGAGTTTCTGGCTATGGGAGCGATGAAACCCTTGTCAATTGACATGATTGTTTTCTTGAATTCTCACACAGCACAACACATGATAATTCAATATGTAATCTTTATACAACCATGCACAAAATCACCCCCCAAGGTTGTGCATTTCTCAGGCCCCTTTATCCCATAGAAGTTAAGCAATAGCATCGTTCCTTCCTAGTATCGCTCCCCACAACAGAACTCTTCCCTCTATATATCTAACTGTTCTTCACGTTTTCTCCATGCTCCAATAATGTCTCTACACACTTGTTATAACCCTTGGTTGCTACATCTCTGGTCACCACCACCAAAGTAATTTCTGGTAAAGTTTCACGACCAGAATCATCTACTGCTTCATTGCTCTGCCTCAATGCATGCATTGTTGCATTGTACTCCCTCCCTTTCAGATGCCTCTGCTCGGTAGAAAAATATTAGGGTGCTCAGACTTTCACTTGCATTTGACAAAAATAGTTTATTCCTCCCTCTTCCACAAAAATTTTGACAGCAATATACTGCGAGGTAATTGATTTAGTGTTGGGTTTTCAGGTCTCAAGTTCAATGGTTGTCGTAAATGGTAAAAAAACTAGAAAGTAGTTTATACTACACTTATAAAAAATAGTTTTCATCGATTCGGAACAATTTGGATCTGTTTAGAGTTAAACTAAAATCTTAATGGCATTGTCCCACCATAAATAGACCTTCGATCATGATACAATTAGGATCATACCTAAAAATTTCAGCTAAGTTCTTATTAGATATATGATTAAAAAAAGAGTTTGTTTGCTATAACATTAGCCCACTCCAATTCTTTCTTACACTCTTCACTCTTCTTACTTACTCTTCACTCTTCTTACTTAGTGTAGTAAATATTTTTTTAACTAATGGTTTGTACATTGAATATTTTTTTTTGGTATAATTCTTAATTTTTATATTGCCATAAAAAAAAATATACAAAAATCTTGTTGTTGGCTTGCCACTAGGGAAACCAAACTAGACCAACAACAATGCATCAAACTATCTGTAGGTTTATGAAATATTTTTCTTTTAAAGCTAAAATCCTAGATATGTCTAAGAGTAAAACTATCTACTATGCAAAATATTGTCTCTTGATTTTTCCTAATTTGACAATTATGAGGTGGGATTGAGATCCCTAAACCTCCTAGACTAAATAGCAAACTGAAAAAACTTATAAGCATAAAAACTAAGTAGTGGGTTGGCCCTCATCTGAAAGCACCTTGGCTTGAGGAAAATTCACTTGTGAGAGATCCAATCCCACCAATTGTTTAGCCATCAGTTTCATATGTTGTCATGGAGCTTGAGTTGTCCCTGAATTTCATCGAGTTGCAATAGAATCTCATGCTTATCCTCTTTTCGACCAATAATGACGCAACCTAACAAAAGATTCAAGTTCCAGTGAATTTCCACATTTTTCAGGTATTTGGAGGCCCGTGATCTTGTGTTGTCAGTATCCGAGATCCACGAGCTAACAGAATCAAGCACCTCCTCATCGGAGACAAAGTGCCTCGGAACATGAACATCAACCTCGACTAAGTCTATCTCAACTCGAATGTGGGGAGGAGTGTGGGATTGGTAGGATTCAAATGAGTCTTTTGTTGCAGAGGCTAGACAGGAACTAGAGTGCCCCCTTATGTATGTCAGAAGAGCTTCCACGAGCACGACGAGAGTAGCTTCCACAAGCCATTGGAGTAGGGGAGATAAGACAGAGAGACGATAGGATGGGGGGAGAGTGAACCAACATTGAGGGGATGATGTAGAGAGGGGGTTGAACATGGGTGAATAGAGAGGAATAAAGGTGAAGGGACCAAATTCAAAGGGGAGAAAAGATGAAATAGCATCTTGACGATCTGGAAAATGAGTTAAGCATGCAACCATAATGAATGAAGTGAGGGATAGTAATTGGAGTGATAGCAGATGGATTTCCCATTATGAAATGCAGGACATGAGGGATGTACCAAGTAAGAGAGAGGTACCAACAGAGCATCATAACCAGAGAGAGAGTGTGACAGTTGTGTTGTTCCTTGAGCTGAGTAGTACACGTCGGGGTGGTGAAATTAAGCCGCATGCAGTGAGACGACATCAGTAGGTGGAGCGTGGAAGATGTCAGCGGGTTGAGGGTGTGTGTGGCAGTCTGTCTCGAATGGTGGACCCATGACCTGTCTCTTCATGGAATGTTATGTGATAAGGTTTATGAAAATATTTTTAATAAAATATACTAAAGATTTTAAAATTTTATCTTTATAGATCATCTTAAATTACATATTTTTTGGGAAAATATTGCTTTGTATATATTATGAGAGGATAATTCACTAAGATAAGGCTCTACAATTATGGAGATTCATGAATGTTTTGAAGCCCTTGGTTTTACAATTACTTGAGATTGGTTCTAAGCCCATTTTTTTATTCTTTTAATTTGGCTTGTGTGTTGTAGAATTAGATTTACATCTAGGTTTGGTTGGTAGAGAAGGGACTATATGCCATGGTCCATAAGTGATAGGTTGGGTATTTTTCAATACCCAACTCCAAAAACATTAGAGTTTAATGGTGTACTCGGGATGTTGGTGCAAATTTCCACTAATCGAGGCTTTTCTAAAGACCTCATCATTGAATGAGGTTGTAAGCTGCTCCAACTTATTAACTATGAAAAGTTTCCTTTCCATTCCCAATTATATATTAAACTTTGAAATTTGTAGAATGATTGCTCCAGGAGAATGGACATATAGATAAAAATAAAGAGAGCTAGTGTTTGTGGTTTTGCATCGATGGTGACACAAGGTTAGTCAAGGGTAACACATGGATGTAAGGAGGGCATGTCGACAATCCTCTCATTGCTTCCTATCTCAGTTCCCCTCTCACTAGTGGTAGTCAAGGTTGAGATTAGTCAAGGTTGAGATTGGGAAAGTTGGATTATGTCAGGTTGCTCTGTAGTGTCAAAATTATTAACTCCTACTTGTCTTATAAATTAGTGTGTGATAGTTATTATCATATGAGTGGGTTGTGGTAGTTATTGCATTGGTCATTGTGATGTAGATTTTGTCTCTACCTAAATAATCTTATTGTGTGCTTTAGGAGGTTGTTAAATCTAGTTGGATATGAGAGATTCTCTCCAACTAATCTATCTCCTAAGTTAGTGTGTGGTTGAAATATTCTCTAAACTAATTATTAGTATGCTAAGACAGTGTGTCTATATTGAGACAAACATTCATGTATTTATATGTGTACAATCACATTGTTGAATAGATCAATCAACATAGTTTTGGTGTGTGTGTAAACAATGTCTACTCTCCCATTTCTTTACATTGTATCAGAGCAAAACGTTTCACAAATCTCTCATAAGAGGGCTATGTGATCATGGAAAATTTTTAGCATGCTAATCCTCTACAAATATAAGGTTAGTGTAGGGAGAGTGAGTGTTTTCAACATATAATTTCATGTGACTTCATTTTGTTTATGTTGTTTGCCAATCATTTAATTACTGGAAGTTTGTGATCTATTGTAACTAGACTATTGCTTAACATATTCCTTGGTGGCCAAATAAATCCATGGGTTGGATGAGCCCACTGGTTTTAATGGGGATAAATTTCTTATGTTATTATGCCCAACAATAATGTAGTGACACTAGAAATTGATCTTCCAAGTTGGGTGTTGTTTCTGTGTACACCCACAACCTTGATCACAATGCATATTAGAAGCCAAATTGATCATTGAAATATTAGATGTTTGGGATAGTCGTGGATAGTGTCATTTACCAACACTTGAAGGCCAGTGTTTCTTGGACCTAAAGTGTGAACATAGTGTCGAGATGATATTCATCATTGTAATGATCCCATGCCAATTTTTTTGCTCGGATCACTAACTACCACTGATTTTTTCTTGTGCAGATGTTTATTGAGTTATCCAGTTATTCAGTGCATTCATACAAGATTCATTCAACACATGAAGATCACATTACATTCAAGATATAAAAGCACAAGCAAGATCTGACCTTTTATTATGAGCAATATGGAACCAATACAATAGATAGCCGATCTGGAATAATCATCAGATGGCTTGGAAGAAAATAGATATGAGCTACTACAAAATGCTTTGCCAATACAAAATAAGCCTCCAAAGGCTGGATAAGAAATGAAGACCAATGCCAAGTGCCAAACTCCTCACTGCTGGAAGATGCCACACTCTGCTGGATAACTGAAGCTCCTCAACAATTCGTCCCTGGTGCCAAAGATGTCTAATCACCTCCAGAAAGATGCCAAATAGTAGATCGGGTGATTGTAAGAACAACCCAGGTGCCCAAATCTCCAATATACCTCTATAGATCTGAACTCCTCCACTGAATGGTGCGCCCCACTAGGTGACTGAAACCCTAGGTGATTCAGCCCTGACAAGGGAAGCCTCCAAATGCCTTGAAACTCCCCAGGAATGTAGATCGGGCTATGTGAACCCCATACGAGAAGTTCCAGACTCAGATTCTAAGTGTAGCCTTCTAGATCTGAGTTTTACTGAATCACAGGACGCCCCCTTAGCCTCCAAGACGTCCCAATCTGCAGACAAATATATGATGATGATAACCCTTTAGAAAATCCCTCAACGGATGGTCTTGCCCCTGCAAACAAAACCCAAGTGTCGGAATGGCCCCAGGCCCTCTGGATAAGCTGGATCGAACCTCCCTCTATATGATGGTGCGCCCTTGCTGGAATCACAAGAATAGTACGACCTGCTAAATTCTAAAGCGCTAGATGGAGATGGGTTGAGAATAGAATGGTGTGGAGGAGTCTTTAATCCCCAAGACCAAGTTGTGGAACAAGGTGAGTGGATATTTCACCACCAAGTTTCTCACAAAGGTTTGTACAGCAAAACCCCCAAACTAAACGCTCAAGAGCAATAAAAAACACTAAACCAAAACCAAAATGAATAATAGGTGCACCCCAGCCTCTTACTTATAATTTTCCTTCTAATTCTTTGTTGAGTTAGGTTAACTCCCAATGTTAACTTCTATTCTTCTGTTGAGTTACCTTTTTCTCCTTTTAACTTATTTCTTTCTCAAGTCAACTTAAAAATATAACTTTTAGTCTAGTTGACCTTTCCCCTCAGTGTGAGACTATGGCCTAGTGGGGACACCTAGACCACTACGTCTTCCAGACCTCTTCTTCAAGAGGTGGGGGACATTACAGTCTCCCCTGCTTGAAATTGCTTGTCCTCAAGCAATTCCAAACCTGCTTCTCACACCATCTGTTCATTCTCCCATGTGGCATCCTCAATGGGAAAGTCTTTCCACCTGATCAAATACTCCTTAAGGCTTCTCTTCCGGAGCTTCTTTTCTCGAACCTCCAATATCTCTTATGGAATCAACACCAGTTGCCCTTCTTCATCCATGGGAGGTAGTATCTCAATGGGGTGGATGTGTTTGCCGATAGCCTTCTTCAGGCAGGATACATGGAAGAAATTGTGTATTTGGCTGCCTGGTAGAAGCTCTAACTCATAGGCCACAAATCCTACCTTTTTGTTGATTCTGTAAGGTCCAAAGAAGAGTGGTTGTATTTTTTTTTCTCTACTTCTTTTAATGGAAGCCTGTCGGTAGGGTTGGAGCCTTAAATAAACCAAGTCACCAACCTCAAAAGAGCGCTCCACCCGGTGTTTGTCTGCCTAGACCTTCTGCTAGTTCTGTGCCCTCTGTAAATGATCCTTCAACTCTCGAAGAATTCTTGGCTCTGTTGTACCCAATCCTGTACCATCGGTGCCCTGCTGTCCCCAAAGGCAATCTCCACAAAGGAAAGGGGATCATATCTATATAAAGCTATGAATGGTGTCATACCTATGGATACATGATGGGTGGTGTTGTAGCGATATTCTCCCAAGTGCAACCATATGACCCATGCTTTATGTTGTCTGGCTATGTGCTCTTCCCCCTGTGCTATGGGCAACCCGGTGATGAAATCCATGGATATACTTTCCCACTTGTGCTCTGGGATGGGTAGAGGTTGCAACAGTCTTGCAGGGTGCATGTGCTCATCCTTGTTTTCTTGGCATGTAGTGCACTCTTTGACATGCTTAATCACATCTTCCTTGAGGCCCTTCCATGAAAACCTCTCTCTCACCTACCTGTACATCTTATTGATGCCATGATGTCCTGCTACTGGTGAGTTATTGACATGCATGTAGTATCTTGGCTTTGAGAGCTGATCCAAGAACTAAGAAAATTCATCCTTTGTAATAGATGAGGTCCTTCATGACTCTGAAGTTGTCATCCTGTATTTGTCCATCCAACAGTTGACAAGTGAACTGATCCTTAACATATTCCACCATCAAGTGATCCTTCTAGTCAACTGACATACCGGACATGGCAAAAATGGATGGCCTCCTGGATAATACATCGGCTACTGCATTGTTCTTCCCTTTGATGAATTCAATGTCAAAGTCATAGGCCTGTATTTTTCTAACCCATTTTTGTTGTCTTTCATTCCAATCCTTTTGCTCTAATAGATATTTAAGACTGTTATGGTCTGATTTGACCACAAACCTTGCACCTACCAAATATTGCCTAAATTTGGCTAGTGCATGCATGATAGCTAGCATTTCTTTGTCGTAAATGTTGTACAGTAGTTTAGGACCCTTGATTTTCTAGCTTTCATAGGCAAGGGGGTGCCTATTCTTCATCAACACGACTCCTATACCTTCCCTCGAGGCATCACACTCCAAGGTGAAGGATATGCCGAAATCCGGAAGAGCTAGAACTGGGCAGGTGCTCATGACCTCTTTCATTCTCTCCATCATGGCTTGGGCCTCTTCATTCCATTTGAAGGACCCCTTTTTGGTCAGGTCAGTCAAGGGTGCGCATAATTGAGAAAACCCTTGGACAAATTTCCTATAGTATGTGCATAGGCCCAGGAATCCCCTTAGTTCTGTGAGTGTCTTTGGAGTAGGTCATTCCCTAATGGTTGTTATTTTCTCCTGGTGTACCTGTACCCCTTTTTCCCCTATGATGTGTCCCAAGTAGAGTACTTATGTCATCCCAAACTCACAGTTGGATTCCTTGGCGTATAGTGACTATTCTTCCATGATTGACAGGATTTGGTCCACATGTCGGAGGTGTTCCTCCCACGTCTTGCTGTAAATGAGCAAGTCATCAAAGAATACTAGCAAGTGTTTCCTCAACTGTTTGTTGAATACATGGTTCATGCAAGACTGAAATGTGGCAGGGGCATTGGTTAGCCCAAAGGGCATTACCAAAAACTCGTAATGGTCATAGTGACACCTGAAAGTTGTTTTCGAGATGTCCTCCTCCCTCATTTTGATTTGATGGTAACCCGAACGAAGGTCAATTTTTGTGAAGTATATAGCTCCATGCAACTCATCCAACAACTCATCAATCCTGGGTATAGGGTACCTATTTTTTATTGTCTTTTTATTCAAATCTCGGAAGTCAATGCACATTCTCATCATCCCATCCTTCTTTTTGACCAAGACTACTGAAGAAGAAAACAGGCTTGAACTCGGCCTGATGTGTCCCATGTCTAGAAGCTCTTTGATGGCCTTCTCTATCTTGTCTTTATACTTCTTGGGATGTCTATAGGGTGTGGTGATAACTAGTTTAGCCCCTACTTCTAGCTCAATGATGTGCTCAAACCCCCTGTCTGGTGGCAAACCTGGAGGAATTGGTCCAAACACCTTATGGTGCCTATCAAGAATATTTTTAATCTCCGGAGTGTAGTGCACCTTTCCCTTCTCATCTACACGTGTTGAGACCTTACATTCTACGGCGTACACAATTTCTTCCCTCTTGAAGATGGATTCCATTCTCTTGGCCGTGACCACTCTGGCAGAGTTACCTGTCATGCCTCTGAGCACAACCTTACGTCCTCCTTCCTCTACAAAGGACATTTCCATGGTATTGTAATTGGTGGTGATGGGACCTAAAGTGTTGAGCCACTGCACCCCTAGGATGATGTTGGTGTCTGGAAGATCAATCACATAAACATCCTGCACTAGCTCATGCCTTCCCAAGGTGAGCTTCATACCTGGGATGTATCTGTCACAGGGCATAGTACTACCACCTGCTACCTCTACTTTGAATCCTTCAAACTCTACTGTAGGTATGTGCCTCCTCTTTAGTAATGCTACACCAATGAAATTGTGGGAAGCTCCTCCATCAATCAGAACTGAAACTTTCTGTCCCTACAAGACCCCTCTCATCCTGAAGGTGTTGAATTTGGGTACCCCGCTGATAGATGCCAAGGTAGACTTCTCTCCAGCCGCACTATCTAGTTCTGGAACCTCTTCTTCCACTGTCTCTGATGTTTCGGCCTCAATATTCTGTATCTGATCATATTCTTCCTCCTCTTCATTGTCCAAGGTAACCTCTATATAGTGTACCTGGCCACATCCCATGCACTTATGTGATGGATTCCACGGTTCCTTGCAAATGAAGCAGAGTTGCTTCCTCCTCAGTTCCCTCCTAGTGTTGTCATCTATCCTGCCACGACCCCTGTCAAAACCTTTAGGGTCACGTCCTCCCTAATTCATTGGAGGTCTTTGGTCTCTTCCCCCACTGTTAAGAGGTGGTCTGGGTATGAATTTGGGCTTAGCAACTGGACCAAAGTCCCTCGTTTTCCAAATGGCCTCCTGTAGGTTGTTGGGCTTGAAGGCCTTTACCCAACCCTTCAAGGGTTCCACCAACCCTTCTGTGAAAAGCATCATGATCCTAGTCAGGGACATATCTTGTACCATAACTGCCAACCTCTGAAATTCATCAATATATACTTCAGTCGTACCTGTTTGCTTGAGTTGAGTGAGCTCCCGGAAATGCAGCTCAGGATCTCCTTGATCAAATCTATCAATGAGCCTCTGAGTGAATTCTGTATAGGACGCAATCTGATTATGGTCGAGTGTGGTGAGTCTGTGATACCACCAATCATGAGCCTTACCATCCAAGTACATAGTAGCAAACTTGATGGCCTCCATCTCCCTCATGGGGTTGAGCTGCAAGTAAGTATCCAGCTTTTGTACCCAAGATTGTACTGTCATCTTGGTCGTACCATCAAAGTATGGGATTTATATCCTTCCTAACCTTCGTTCAAACTCAAAGTTGCTCATGTGGTTCGTCCTAGGTTGATTTTTGAACTTGAGTTGGCAATACTGGTCTAGGGACATCTGTTTTTGGATCTTCATGTCCAAACTGTAATAGTCCTTTGTACTGCTCGCCACTTGTCCCACAAAATCTTCAACCTGTTCCTGTTTCCCTTGCTCATCTGTGAATGTGGGCATGTACGCTCATGGGTTGGCTCTGCCACCCGAAGGTCGGCCAAATTGTTCATTTGTGAATGTGGGCATGTATCGCCTAGAATTGATCCTTCTACCCATTTGACCCTAAAGCGTGTCTCCTTCTAAACTTCCTTCGGATCTGGGAGCTTTCTCCAGATTATATCCGATCTCCTCATGGCTTCCACCAGATCCACCAGCCTCCTTATGCCCATATGTATCAGGCTCTTTCCCTTTGTGGGCCATTTGCATTAGAAATTCATTTAGCTTGGATTGGTTCAGGTTCATTAACTATAGGTTCTCGTCAATCCTCTTCAATGTTTCAGAAAGTTCATCTTGTCCCTTTATGTTGGTCTCATGGTATTTGTCCAAATATCATACCAATGTGATTTCCATGCGGTTGATATATTGTTGGAACTTGTTAAATTCCGTTGCTACGAGAGTCAATTCTACATCCTCATGGTCATCTCCTGATCCCTCCATTTCGTCCTTTGTTTCACTGTTGGGTTTCTTCCTTCAACCCATAAAGATACCGTTGTACCTTTGCATGTGTCGATCCTTCCAAAAGTTTAGAGGATTGAAGCTCTTATACCACTGTAATGATCCCAAGCCAAATTTTTTGCTTGGATCACTAACTACCACTGATTTGTTCTTGTGCAGATGTTTATTGAGTTATCCAATTATTCAATGCATTCATACAAGATTCATTCAACACATGAAGATCGCATTACATTCAAGATATAAAAGCACAAGCAAGATCTGACCTTTTATTATGAGCAATATGGAACCAATACAATAGATAGCCGATCTGGAATAATCATCAGATGGCTTGGAAGACAATAGATATGAGTTGCTACAAAATGCTCTGCCGATACAGAATAAGCCTTCGAAGGTTGGATAATAAATGAAGACCAATGCCAAGTGCCAAACTCCTCACTACTGGAAGATGCCATGCTTTGCTAGATAACTGAAGCTCCTCAACAATTCAGCCCTAGTGAAAAAGATGTCCAATCACCTCCAGAAAGATGCCAAATAGTAGATCAGGTGATTGTAAGAACAACCCAGGTGCCCAAATCTCCAATATACCTCTATAGATCTAAACTCCTCCACTGAATGGTGGGCCCCATTGGGTGACTGAAACCCTAGGTGATTCGGCCCTGACAAGGGAAGCCTCCAAATGCCTTGAAACTCCCCAAGAATGTAGATCGGGCTATGTGAACCCCATAGGAGAAGTTCTAGAGTCAGATTCTAAGTGTAGCCTTCTAG
The DNA here is from genome assembly GCA_900067695.1 of Picea abies. NCBI lineage: Eukaryota > Viridiplantae > Streptophyta > Pinopsida > Pinales > Pinaceae > Picea > Picea abies. The sequence goes on from CBVK0100184188.1 coordinate 11,828, forward strand.
ACTTGAGTTTTACTGAATCATAGGACACCCCCTTAGCCTCCAAGACGTCCCAATCTACAGACAAATATATGATGATGATAACCCTTTAGAAAATCCCTCAACTGATGGTCTTTCCCTTGCAAACAAAACCCAAGTGTCGGAATGGCCCTAGGCCCTCTGGATAAGCTGGATCGAACCTCCCTCTATATGATGGTGCACCCTTGTTGGAATCACAAGAACAATACGGTCTGCTAACTTCTGAAGCGCTAGATGGAGATGGGCTGAGAATAGAATGGTGTGGAGGAATCTTTCATCCCCGAGACCAAGCTATGGAACAAGGTGAGTGTATATTTCACCATCGAGTTTCTCACAAGGGTTTGTACACCAAAACCCCCAAACTGAATGCTCAAGAGCAATAGCAAACACTAAACCAAAACCAGAATGAATAATAGGTGCGCCCCAGCCTCTTACTTATACTTTTCCTTCTAATTCTCTGTTGAGTTAGGTTAACTCCTAGGGTTAGCTTCTATTCTTCTGTTGAGTTACCTTTTTCTCCTTTTAACCTATTTCTTTCTCAAGTCAAC
>CBVK0100184189.1:0-19999 GCA_900067695.1 Picea abies
TTATAGTATGGTTTTGGCAATGGTTAATATGGATTGGGGTGGTGCAATTGCAAAGCAATATGTGCAATTTTCAGTGCATGGAATTAATGGCATGGGATTAATGGTATTGTTTTGGCTAGATGTCATGTACTACGAACTTGAATGGAGTGGAGGATGGAAGTGATGTGCAGTAAATGCACGTCACTCAATAATTCTCCCACTAGGCCTTCACCCTAGCATGTTATTTTTCATTTAGTTTTTTTGTGGTTAAGCTCCGAGATTCAGACCTGGAAGGAACTTCTCGACCAACTCCCATTTTTAAAGCCATTGGTTACATGTATGGTTCTTTTTGCCCATCCATGAATTTGCTATGTGTATGAAATGAATGTTGGCTTGGTAATGTGTTGGTTTGTGTTTTCCTGAGATTGGAAACTGTGTAAACACATGGGTATTTTCTCTGGAATCACAATGTGGTTATTTTTTTGCAAATGGAAAAATTGATGGTTGAAGTTGGGATTTCATTGGTTGTTCTACATGGTGGAAACTGTGATGGCTCACTGTTGTTTTGAGTAGTTATGGGTATTTTGTTGGATGGTTTCACTTTGTTTACCCTTGCTGACTGCCTCCTCACAATTAATGGTAACCATACCCCGTTGTTTTCAGTTGTTATGGTGTTGCTGTGTATGTTTCGAACTCCTTTTGGTCACTGTGTATCCTCCAGATCCATGTTTGTAGGTTTTTCGCCTTGTCGTGGTTTTATTTTGTGGTATTGGCATCAACAAAATTCGTTATGGGGAGCCATTATGCCAAGAAGTATGTTTTATGTTACCTGGGGTCTGCATTTCCATTGGCAATCTTATAAATTAGTCCGGCTATTGGGAAAATCACGAGGGTTATGCCTCTGCGTGTTCTTGGTTGATTACTGTCCAATGAGCAATTTCTGCTCCTCTACATCATTTCCACCCTACCTATTGTTGAATTGTCACACTATTTTATAAGCTAAGAGTTATAAAATCTTGTGGTTCCATCGTGCTTGTTTCAGAGGTTCCCACATTATGTTTATCATATAAATGGAAATGTTGTTATCATGACTGCTATATAGTTTCAGAGGTTCCCACCTACTGTTGACATGGCCGACCTCCAGTCTCTCTGTGTTTTGATGACCGAGTGAACCCTTGATTATTTCTTGTGTTCATTGTTATAGAGCTCGATTTGGATAAACCCAACCAATCACACTCTTGTTGAGTATCTTGTTGACTGTCATAAATTGGTTAAGTGGTTTTGATAGTTTCTTTGATATTTGTCTCGTCTCTGTTTTATCGAGTTGTTAGAAAGTTGTAATTTGTAAATGAGAATTGGTATACGGTCACTGCCTCCTTTTGTTGTGACAGTTGAATCAATAACCCAACTTGGTTTTTCGATTGAATTGGTGGATTGGGAATAAATGGTAATTTACAGTCACAGGGATGCTTCTTTTCTTTATGTGTTGGTCCGTGTGTTCCTACAACATGGTATCAATTGAAGTTGGTGACTGTTGTGTGTTTAATTTGTCCCGATTAGGATCATTACAAATTGGAAAATTAATGACCGAGATATGGCTATTTACTGTGTATGGTTTATGGAGATATCATGCATAGTTTTTTTTTACTGCACCATTAGGGATGACGCACATGATTTTTGTAGTATGGTTTCATTGAAAATTTAAATGTTAATATTGCCAAAGGAATGGAATCAGGCATGTTTTAAAAGAGTTTGTTCAACTCAGGAAAGACACGTGTCTATGATTGATTTGGGGATTTACAAATTATGGGCAGTGGTTGATGTTTTTATATGCTGAAAAGAGTTGAAGCAATATGACTATGTGTTCCTTTGGATTTTTTTTTAAATGTAAAAGTGAAGGAAATGAAAAGAAACATAATTATTTTGACAAGATGGGTGAAACTCATGATGATTCTTAGTATGATTATACATTGTATTAATTGAAATTTTTTAAAGAAATTGGATGTGGGACAATGAACAAGTTACACAATAATTGTTTAATTGGTCACAATAATTGTTTAACTGGTGTTGGATCATTTGAATTGAATACATAACTATTTTTTCGAACAATATTCGTTCTTTTCCCTACCATTATTTCACTTTTCGCACATTACAATTCCCCTCGCCTTCCCATATTCACTATCCACTCGTCGTTCTTAGAATTTAATTATAGTTAAGATAAATGATGTATTAGGACAGTTAAAGAGATCACACAGGGATGAATTACAGTGATACATTCTTTGGTTTACGATACAGTTGATTGTTTGATGTCTGTGAGCAGTAGTCATGATCTTTTCCCCCTCATTTTAACATTTTTCTCTCAATACAACCCCTCACATATCCAATAACCCTTGTTCACCCCCTGCTCATTGACAACTATTAAACGATTTGTATGGATTGGATTGCATGAGTCTAATATGTTGCTAAGACAAATTTTATTTCATATTAAAAAAGGGTTGTCATGTATGGTTATTAAAGAAACTATTTGCTAATCAATTATGCATATAGGAATGAGCTTTTCCAGTAGAGGTAGGCATGGCCAGGGTAAACAAGGAAGAGGAAATTGGAACGGGGCCCCTAGAAGGCCAAGATTTTCTATACACTTTGATGCAGTCTCGCAAGAGTTATGCCAACTATTTCAAGCTAGATTTTTTAACTGGATTGGAAAAGGAGTGGTCCAACATGTTGGCATATTTACAGATAGAAGGCAGAGTATTCTTGTTTTTCATTGATGGCAATATCAACACAATCAGAGTATAATTGGTTTCCGATGATAGCAATATCAGTAGTGCATTGATAATGGCATGGAAAGAACAAAAGTGTAAGCTCGGGAGGAGGAGAAACAGTGATCGTTGGATCACCCATCCTGAATTCCCGATGGTCGTCAGATCTGAATTCAGACAGGAGGAGCGCACATAAGAGAAGATCAAATCTCAGACGTTGGATCTGAGCGTCGAGGACCAACAATTGTCGGGTCCTATATAACTGTGAAGAGGATAAAGATGAGTTGGAAATCTTGAAAAGATCACAGCCATTGATCGTTCTGAAAATATCACAGTCGTTGATCATTCTGAAAAGATCATGGCCATTGATAATTTCAAAGTCATATGGACCGTCCATGGTCAAGGAGGGAACGTGGAGAAGGGTCATCATTTTTCTGACTTGAAGAGTGAAGAAGTCAAAGGAGCGTGGTGTGGGAACTCCCGATATGCGAGGTCATGAAACAATCCTGGTCGTTGGAGCCAGAGGACACATGGTGAGCGATTGGAATTTTTCTAACTTGCACATTGGAGAAGTCAAAGGGATATGACACAGGAACTCACGATATGCGAAATCTTGAATTGATTTGGACCGTTGGATCACCAAATTTCTAGACCGTTGATCTGAAAAGCGAAGTGCTTGAATGTTTGGCCTGTAGTCATAGCCAAGGTCACATCGTCAAAGGATGAAGGGAGGAGATAGCATGCTGCTAAGCTCCATTTCAAAGTTTCATAAGTTGGGAGTTATGAGGCAACTCACAGTAGGAAATTGAGAAATGTGAAATCGCGACATGATCACAACCATCCATCAAAGGGAGAGATCTGAACTGTTGATCTGATATGGAGTTTTTTGGATATTGCGACTTGGGAGAGTCGAGACACCTTGTACCAAGATCCCCGAAGTCGTGAGTCGCGAAGCGCCTTCTGTATAAGCACTTAGTCAAAACTAGTGGTCATATGAGAGGAAGGAGCTAGCCTAGCTAAGCTCCATTTTGGAGATCACGACATGGGAGAGTAGAGATGTCTCATCACAAGATTTCTAAAATGCAAAATCGCGAAATCACTTTCTGTTTAGTGTTCGGTCACAACCAGTGGGAATATAGGATAAACACGAGTCCCTGCGGGTGTAATCCAATGGTGCTGGTTTGATCGAAGGGCTACTGATTCAATTCACGGTTATTTTTTCAGTTATGATTCAGTTAGCATAACTGAATCATAGTTCTTGGACGTTTGGAGATTCAGGTGTTGATGTGTTTCTTTGTGTTGGAGCATATCCCTAACTTACATTAGTTTATACCTAGCCTAGACTCCTAGATCTTGGTTAATACATTCATTTACACTTTATTTCACATAATTTGGCTACATAGAGAATAAGGGCGCCTCATCCCTATATTTTAGGGAAAGCTGCTAATTTTAGATCAAGATTCAACTCTCGGTTCTTGATTTTCTTGATTTTTCTTGATTTTCTTCATTTATTCATGATTTATTCCAACTCCCCCATGCAAAAAATCATCTATTATTAGGGAATGCGTACCTCCTCTTTGAGTGAGAGATTTATTCCTTAATTAATGATTTTTTTCGTTACTATTATTAGTAACTACTATTTCGAGTCAGTTAAGTGAGTTGGAACTGCTTCTCTTGTCAGTTAAGTGAGATTAAGTGAGATAATGCACATCACTTGACTCTTTTGGACATTAATGAGTGTGTGACATGTATCTTTAGTGGTCTAGGTCGAACTATGTGGTCTCCCTTAGCTTATGACACCTATATTAGCTATTTCTATCTTTTTTGACTAGAATTTCTATGTTGGAAATTCTATATATTCACCTCCTCTCTTCTTTTTTAAGGACGATTGCTCATGTATATTCATTTTTTATTAATATAATTCTCTTATTTATGGAGAAATTTTTTTCTCTCATCTCTTGAATATCAGCAAATTGTTTGTGTTCAATTTAACTAGAATTCTAGATCTATCGGGGTTTTTGCAGGAATTCTACATGGTATCAGAGCTAGATTGAATCTAGTGGATTGTACATGGTTTTATTTTCAGGTATAGATCATCAGGAGGTGTAGAAATCAGAAATGTATCATCTCTCTCATCCCACAAAACTCATTCTAAATCCTTTCAATTACTTCGAATGGAAGATAGAGATCTCTCTGCTCCTCCGAAGCAAAGGTCTTTACCGGGTAACAATGGGAACGGAGAAAGAACTGACTGCTATAGCGGAGAAGATAAATTATTTCAATAAATTAGATGAAGCAATTGGGATGATATGCCTATCAATTTCCATAGATATCCTCTTTCATGTCATTGCAGTCACTACTCCCGATGTGGTCTGGACCACATTGGAAGGACTATTTGGCAAGAAGGATGCAATGAGAGTGCATCAACTAGAGAATGAACTCATATCCCTAAGTCTCATTCATTTCAGCAACTTGAAAGAATTCTTCACCAAGTTCAAATCCCTCCTCGTTGAAATTAATGCATGTGGAGTCACAAAAGGGGAAGAACAACTCATCCTTTCAATTCTCTCAAAACTAGGCCCTGAATATTATGTATTTGTGTCATCTTTTCAAGCATCTAAATTGACTAAGGAAAAATGGAAAATGCCTCCATTAAATGATTCATTGCAGAATTGACTCAAGAGCAAGCTAATTTAGTCCAAATGGGTTCCATCAAGTGTTCTAGGAACCAAGCACTTGCGGCTACTAATGCTCCAAAGAGCAGTGGAAAAGACAAGAAAAAAGGAACAGGTAAATTTCTTGAATCGAAGAAGGAGAGATTTGCACAATCTTCAGAGAATTATTCTGAGCCTAAGGGTAAGAAGAAGAAGAAGGAAATAACACTTTTCAACTAGTATTCCAAATGTTTTCATCCTGAATAAAATTGCATGAGGAAGACTATTGATGAGATGGCTAAGCAATTGCAGCAGCACAATCTCACGGTGCCTGAAATTGCAAAGAAGAAAGATAATAACAGAACGAGAGGGAGAGCACGAGATGGTCATGCTTTAATGGCTTTCACATCCACTCCATTAGCTTGGATCCTTGATTCAAGTGCATTGAACCATATGGATACATCAAAATATGAATTTTCCTCCATCGAAGAAAGCACTAGATCCCCAATTTACTTGGGAGATGCCACACCCGCAAAGGTGTGCGGAGAAGGAATTGTTGATATTGAAGGGGGATGCTTCAAAAATGTGCTTCATGTTCCCTCATTGTCTAAAAATATTCTCTTGATATATCAGATCACTCATTCTGGCTCTAGAAGGAAGGTGGAGTTCACTCCGGACTCTGCAGTGATTACTGACATTTCCATAGGCTCACAACTTGCACATGGAATTGCATATCACGGTTCTCGTTTGTATTTCTTCTCCCACTTTGTTCCTAAATATATTAACACTGTATTTCTGTCACAATCTAATGATATCAGCATGTTATGGCATGAAATATTTTTCCATCTAAACTATAAGTACTTGCATCAACTCAGTAAGTAAAACATGGTAGAAGGATTGCCAGCTATTAAATTCACAAGCGGTGTATGTCAAGGATGCATTCTTGGCAAGCATCCAGAGAAAAAGTTTGAAAAAGGAAAGGAATAGAGAGATTCTTCACCTCTTGGGCTAATTTAAAGTGACATTATGGGCCCATTCCCACAGTATTCAATTAGTAAGGCTCGATATGTACTCACCTTCATTGATGATTTATCTCGCTTTACTTTTGTATTTTTTTTAAAATTAAAATCAGAAGTATTTGAATGCCTTATAGAATTTAAAGCACTTGCTGAGAATGAGTCTGGGTGTAATATTAAGATACTCTATAATGATAATGGGGGGGAGTATGTCAAAAAATATGTGCAACAACTTTGTATTGATGCAGGTATACAACTAGAACACACAGTGTCATATACACCACAACAAAACGGTGTTGCGGAGAGGAAAAACCGGTCCTTAAAAGAGATGGCCAATTGTATGCTCTAGTCGAAATCATTAGCTCCCAAGATATGGGATGAACTTATTAATTGTTTATCATACATTCAGAACCGATTTCCTCACAAATTACTCAAAGGAACCACTCCTTTTGAATTTTGGACCGGTAAGAAACCGAAAGTGTCACACTTTCGTATTTTTGGTTCACGAGCATGGGCTCACATTCTGACAGATAAGAGGAAGGCTTTGGAGCCTCAAAGTGTTGAATTCATATTTTTTGGATATCCTGAAGGTGTCAAAGGATATATATTGTTGGACTCTCACACTGAAAAGTTCATTCTAGCTCGAAGTGTGAAGTTTGAAGAAGAATCACTGCATGATTTTTCAGAAGACCCTACCGAGGAACCGCTTGTTGTCACTGATGAGGAGGAGTCAGAAACTTCTTCGAGCACTTTAGAAAATCCATCAGAGAATCCTTTCAGGTATGATATATAGTATTAGGAGGAGTTCATGGCTGATCCAACTCAGTTTCCAACTTGGGCAGAGAAAACCCTGCAAGATGCGGGTGAACTAGTCGGTGATCTTGCGGATACAAGAAAGACTAGATCACAGTTTTTTGGGGCTCCTCAAGCCCTGGCTTCCACAGAACCTTTGCTGCCCATAAATTTATATGTGTCACTTGGTTCATATCTAAAGTCACACTCTGAGGTTGTAGATATCTTCACCAAGTCCTTCACTGAAAAGAAATTTTTAGAACTGAGAGTTATGCTTGGAGTGGTGGAGACAACTGAGTAGGTCACTTTTGGCCACTCAACATTTCTTTTCCTCTTTTTTTTTGGGGGGGGGGTTTCCCACGAGGTTTTCCCTCTTTTCTCTTTTCATGAGGAATTCTTTTATGTAATGAGTACCTAAAATGGCCAAGTTGTCGGGACTCAAATTTTTTGTCATTACAATTAGGCTTAAGGGGGGGTGTCGGAGCATATCCCTAACTTACATTAGTTTATACCTAGCCTAGACTCCTAGATCTTGGTTAATACATTCATTTACACTTTATTTCACCTAATTTGGCCACATAGAGAAGAAGGGCGCCTCATCCCTAGATTTTAGGGAAAACTGCTAATTTTAGTAAATTACCAAAATTGTTACCGACATTTCCACTTATTAATATAATTCTCTAATTTATGGAGCAAAAAATTTCTCTCATCTCTTGAATATCAGCAAATTGTTTGTGTTCAATTTAACTAGAATTCTAGATCTATTGGGGTTTCTGCAAGAATTATACACTTTTGAGATTCGAGGTGTAACTAAATTTGTGGAGAGCATAAAAGGGAAATGTCGTGACTATGTGAGGTTGGTCGTTCTCACTGAAAAATGAGTTGAACTGGGAGAAAGAAAAATCACAATACACACAGTGTGAGATCAAACTCAGAGATGAGAAACATAAGTTGAACACAACAGAAAAGGTGAAGAGAGTAGAATGAACACATACCAAAGAGCTTGAGAGGAAAAAAGAAAGAAAATATAGAAAGAGACAACAAGTCAAGTCAAGTATGAACAAAGCAAAAGAATAGTGAAGCAGAGAAGAAGTACAGAACATAGAAGAAGTGGTAAGAATTGATATATCTGTATTGTTTGTTATTCAATCATTTATTAGGTAGGGTGGTGTTAGGGAGGACTGTAGTCCTCTATTATTCAAGTTGGTTCTTGAATACTAGAAGTTGAAGCTTTCATCTAGTTGTGGCTAGAAAACAAGGTGGCAGGGTGGTGCTTGGGAAAACACAGAGTTTTTTGTATGCAAGTTGGTGCTTGTATAAGTGGAAGTAGTTGCTTCCATCTAGTTGGTGTTGGAACACTCAGGGAGTTGGTGCTTCCTTCTATTGGGTGCAAGGGAAACCAAAGAGTTGGTGCTCTCAACAAGTTGCAGCTTGTAAAACTGAGGTGGTAGCCTCATTTTGAGTTGGTGCTCAAAGATAGATGATGTACAGAACTTAAAAGAATTCCTAAGAGTTTTTCTCCCTTTATGGGTTTCCTCGTGAAAATATATCTCTGTGTATATCTTATGTGTGACTGATGTTCATTATTTATGTTGTTCATATCTTGTATAATATTGATGGTCACTTGGAAGAGATTAAAAATTGTTTGAATCGTCATAAATTGTTTAAGCATAGTAACAACTGATTCACCCGCCCCCCTCTCAGTTGTATTAGTAATTTCAACACAACCTAGGTCTGAAAGGCCTCCCTTCCAAGCCCCATAGGTCCCTAGTATTGCAGTGCCTCCTCATGTCTCACTGTAACTTGAAGTCCCTAAAAACAATGGATGGAAAGAGATTGTCCACCCGATGGTCTCCCAACATCGTGGCTGGCCTAACTTATCTCTACCTACCCGTCGACCTGCTAATCAAATTTTCCAAACTGCCCCTATCCACTCACCAGTACAGTCTTCTCATGCAAGAAAAAGGTTAAAAACTTATTCCCACCATGCTCCTGACAAAGGAAAAGCCACTGTTTCCCCCTCCTCACCCCCAAATGACTCTACCAAATACGTTTCCTCTCGCATGCATTTCAGAGATGATTTCTCTCATGTGATCAGTGAGATTATGCCTAAAGGCTGCACACGTCCTAAGGAAAATTCGGAGAGATCAAAAGGTGACAACAACAAAAAGGGAAAGATTGCCTCCTAGAGTGGAAAATATGGATTTTAAGTTTTTATTTATTAATTATTGAGAACAATTGACTTCTAAAGTTTTGGATAGCACACTATTTTTTGGATATATGGGTAATATATTTTTGGAAATAATTTCAATTATCATTGATATAAATTGTCAAAATATGAAAGTGATGATGGGAGTCACAAGGAGGGATGTTTTTTTGATTAACTAGTTGTGTTATGGTTGTTAAAGAACTAAAGGGAGTCACAAGGGATCCCACCTACTAGTTATTATTTATTAAAATCCCTTATTATGATTTTATTAATTTTCCGCCTTAACTAAAATGTTGGTTGAGTTTTAGTTAAATTAACTAAAGAAGTATTTCAATTACTTCAACTCATTCAAATTTCTTAAAGGCAAAAGGAAAAGGAGGGACAAGAGGAGAATAGAAGGAGAAGCATACTAAGGTATTCTCTTTGAGTTTTTGTCGAGATAATTCAGTTTTCATTCATTCTTTAATTCATTGGAAGCCTAATTCTCTTTTATGATAGAAGGGTCCTATTGTAGACAAAAAGATTCAGGGATGAGTTAAATCATTCACACACTTGTTTTTTAGAGGTGTTGATCTATCTTTGATAGTCTGTGTAGACTTGTTTGTTTGTGAATTAAATTTCAAGACTGACAAAGGCTATTGTGCAGAGTCAAGTGGCTAGAAATCTGTGGCAAGCTGATCCAACTTTTAAAGTTTAGTTTTTTACTCTATTAGAATTCCTTTTGTATGATTCATCGAGGACATCTAAATTTGACTTTGGTCCAAAACTTCCTCAGGGAATTTTGTAAAGAGAAGGATTCTTTTGACGAATTGGAATGAAAAAAACGATTTCTTTATGTCACATCTGTTTTTATTATTGACTTGGTGTTTTTTTACTTTTGTCTCTATATTTATTTCAACATCTATTATATTCCAAAAATTACATAATTAAAAAACTTTTCAGCGAGCTTTCATTTATAAAAAAACCAACCTAAGCACTTGTAATCAATACTTGTGAATTAGGATACAAATTTTGATGGCTATAAACATAGGGTGATATTCTTGTCTATCTTGTTTTAGCCAAGAAAGATCTAAAAATGTTTGAGTAACATCATTTCATATCTTTTCCTCAACATTTATTTGGCAACCATACTGGGGAGATATTCAATATCTCTCTGGCTGATTTTTATGCTTGATTATCATCGAATACATTTTTTCTGATATTGATTCTTTGATTGTTTTATTTCTTAATGACTGTACTTGTTGCAAGGTAGCCCAATATTGAACCCAGTCTTCAAGATCAGACCAAAATTGCTTTGAATTTGTTTAACACCATTTTAGACACTGCTAATACTTGGGCTAAGCTAAATCATTCTTGGGTAGCAATTGAATGAGACATTAGTGTCCAAGAACGTTGGGAAGGTAGACGTAGACAACCTACAAATCAACAATAACCTTCTTGTTCCTTCAACTTTGACCTTCTTTTCATGTCCTTAGACCCTCGTGTTTCTAGGAGAAGAAGAGGCTTATCACCTGAAATTAATGCTATTGCTAAAATAGGAAGAAGGAACACTGTGTTATCTACCCAACAAAGTTCTCTAAGGAGAACTTTGTCTGATTCATCTAGTTCGTCTTTCTCTCCCTTACATATCATCCACAAGATGGCATCTATTGGTGGCTCTGGTGGCACTGGAAGTGCTTCCTCCTCTCAGTCTTCAACTTTTTTAGTGATTAGTAGCTTATATAGCCACCAAATTCATTAAAATGTATGGGCTCTTTCAATTTGAAGAAGACCCCACAACCACACTGTGGCATGTTTCCTCTCCTCTTAACCTAGCACCTGCTACTTGTCCAATTCCTAAATTCAAAGAGCATATTCCTAGGTTTTCGGGGAATAACACTGTCACTACAAATGAACACCTGGTGGAATTTTCTAATGCTTGTCACAACATAGGAGACAATGAAATCGATACTTGCATGCGCTTATTTGTTAGTTCCTTGGAAGGAAAGGCTGCGACCGATTTCTTTGACCTTCCTCCTAAGATTTTGTCTACTTGGGAGGAGTTAGCATATTTGTTCTAATCCACTTATGGGCAATCTAAAAGCCCAATTGAGCAATTATGGGAGTATAATAACATCACTTGTAAGGATGGTGATTCCATCAAGCCCTTCAACTTGCGTTTCACTAAGTTATACAATCAAATCCCTGAACTTGTTCGACCTTAGAACCAAGCTTCTTTCATGTATCATTATCATGCATTACCTTCCCCCTACTATCATAGGCTTGAGGAAACAACCATTGATAATCTTGGTTCCGCTCTACATACTTGTTTAGAATATGAAGAAAAGCTTGAAAGAATAGTTCTTCCTTAGGGAGAATCAGTTAAACAGACAGACATGTCCGCCCTCGTACAACTTGTACAAGACATGAATAATCATATGCTAGCGTATGAGATAAAGGGAAATGTCTCCCCTCTCACCCCTAGAGCTTCCTCTTCTTCTGTGCCCCCCTTTAGAAATCCAATTGAAAATAACTTTAAGCCTAAAGATATCATGCCTCAAAGTTGGTGTAACGTTTATGAGGAACACCCTGAGGAAACCACATGTGAGGTAAAGAAGAAAGCCAGAGTTAATATCTTTGGTAAAATATCATAAACTACCTTTGTTGTCCTAGATTTTGCAGAGCCAGAGGATGTCATAATCATCAATACTAGGAACAAATCCTATGCTCCCAAAGGAAAATATGATCCTCCCCATAGTTCTTCTATACCGAGTTCATCCTCGCCGACTTCTACTATTTAGGTTCCTATGGTTCCTGATAGTCAAGGAACTACTTCCCCTCTCCCTTCTTCCAAATACAATATCCTAAATCAGTTGGCCAACATCAAAGAAGATGCAACCCTTCTGGACATGGTTGACGTCCATGAACAATAGAGGAATCTAAAACAATTCATGGAAGGAAAAGATTTCGTTGTAGCCAACCTCTCTGAAGAGGTAAACGAAGAGGATTCATTTGTAAATAAAGTAGGTGTACATAAATTTAGATACCCTGTAAAAAATCCCCCTTTTTATATTTCTGTAAAGATTATGGATAAGATCGCCCATTGTTGCCTCATTGATGGCAGTTCGGGCCCAAGTGTAATGTCAAAGATTATTATGGAATAGCTATGCTTGTCTTGTACAAATGAAAATTCCATAAGCATGCTCTCTTATAATTGTATACAAAAAACAACCATAGGTGAGATTAAATATGTGACCTTAGTTTTGTGCGCACTCCCTGAAATAAAGAAAAACCTTAGTATTCAGTTAATTGATATTCCAGTAAGCAATTACTCAATCATCTTGGGAAGATATTGGCAAGATTTGACGGGTGGATACCTCTCACTCGAAGGAACACACTTATTCATTCCTCGTAATGGTAAAATCATTATAGTCCTTAGAGAGGGAAGGATTTAACCTTACATAGAGAGTGTCCCACAACCTAACATGAAATATATCAAAGAGGACCTAGGGGTGTATTCTATCTTTTCTGAGGAGGATAACATTCCCTTGGAACAAATCAATTTAGATGATGGTATGTGACACATGCACTTTGATGGTTCATGCTCTAGTGAGGGTAACAAAGCTGACATAATCTTATACTCCCCTATGGGGAAAATTCATAACTTTTCTTACAAGTTGGAGTTTTCTTGCACAAACAATGTCACTGAATTTGAAGCTTTATTATTAGGCATTGAAAATGCCTATAATCTTGGTTGTGGTCACCTTTCAGTTTTTGGAGATTCCAAGCTTGTTGTGAACCTTGTACATAAGATATACTCTCCTAGCAACAAGTTGATGAAACGATACACCCAAACTATTTGGGCACTTATCTCGAACCTATTATTTTTCAACATTACTCATGTTAAGAGGGAATTGAACTCAATGGATGACCGGTTAGTTGTTTTTGCAGCCTCTCCTAATTGACAACTTCTGCCAAATAGACCTTATTGTACTTTTAAATCTCTATATCGTCCACATATCCCTGAAAATATATAATCCTGGCATGTCTTCCCTAGCGATGAGAGCATCTGTGATTTCATTCAAAATGAACCTTATAATCCCAAGGAAATTATATACATAGAAGATAACAAGATTCCAAAAGGCTTGACTCCTCTAGAGAGTTCATTTTCATCGAGTGATGTAGGCGATAAGGAGAAACATAAAGAAGAGGAGTCTAAAAGGAAGGTGGGTGAAACCATATCCTTGAACATTGGGACACATGAGTTTCCAAAGAATGTTAAAATAGGTGCCCAATATTCCGATGAAGAGAAAATGAAGTTTGCGAAGCTGCGTGGTGAATTTCAAGATGTTTTTTCTTGGTCTTATGAGGATATTCATGGTTTTTATCCTACTCTCATACAACATGCCATTCCCATCAAGGAAGGCATAAAACTAGCTAGGAAAAAAAAATACCTATCAACCCTACACTAGAAGAAACTATTCGAAAGGAGTTGGAAAAACTCTTGAAAGCTGGAATCATCTTTTCGTTTAAATATTCTCAATGGGTTTCCAATTTGGTTCATGTTAAAAAAAAAATGGTTAGATCAGATTATGCATTGATTTTTGTGCATTAAATCGAACTAGTATAAAAGATCACTTTCCTCTCCCTAACATGGAAATTATTTTGCAGCAAGTTGCAGGGTCACAGATGATGTCCTTACTTGACAGATTTTTTGGTTACAATCAAATCAAGTTAAAAAGGGCAGATAAATATAAAACCACATTTATTACTCGTTGGGGTACCTTTTCTTATGAATGTATGCCTTTTGTCTTATCTAATGCAGGTGAAACTTTTCAAAGAGCTATGCAAATAACTTTCGACGATTTGATCGACAAGATCATTCATATCTGCCTTGACGACTTAACTGTGTACTCTAAAAACTGATCAAATCATTTTGGTCATTTGAAAAGAGTTCTCATGAGATGAAGGAAATTTGGCATCTCTCTAAATCCTTCTAAGTCCATTTTGGACATTACCAAGGGAAAAATCCTTGGACACATTGTCTCTGATTCATGGATAAGCATTGATCCCGAAAGGATTACTGCTATCCTTAATCTACCTGCTCCCACTTCCAGGAAGGAG
Source organism: Picea abies (assembly GCA_900067695.1). NCBI lineage: Eukaryota > Viridiplantae > Streptophyta > Pinopsida > Pinales > Pinaceae > Picea > Picea abies. The sequence continues at coordinate 14,516 of CBVK0100184189.1, forward strand.
GTTCAAGCTTTTATGGGTGTTATTAACTTCATCCGTAGGTTTGTTCTTGATTTTGCTGTGATGGTCAAACCAATTCAGAATCTGCTTAAGCACGACCATTCTTTTTATTGGACAGATGATGTCGAAAATGATTTTTTAGGGATCAAGAAAGAAATCGGTTCCACACTGGTTCTGGTGAAGCCGAATTTTGAGAAAGAATTCACGATATATACTAATGCCACCAAAGAAGAAGTTTTTTCTATCCTAATGCAAAGTGATAACCAAGGTAATGAAAAAGTGGTGGCTTACATGAGTCAAAGTTTGTCTGATGATGAATTTAAATATTTGTTTATTGAGAAACATGGTTTCACTCTTGTTAAAGTTGTTGAAAAGTTTCGCCACTTCATCTTAGGTAAGCATACGTTTGTAAAAGTCCCTTTACCTGCTGTCAATTTTTTGCTCTCATAGACTTATCTTTCAGAGAAGCTTTCACATTAGCTTGCCAAGATCTAAGAGAATGATTAAATATCGTGACTTCTACCACTATCAAGGGACGTGACTTATCCCTTCACTTAGCTTAGCATGCTGAAAATAGTGAAGGAATTGATGAACATGATAGTTCCCTATCAACATTATTCTACATTGATAGTCAGATTCTTCCTGTGTTTAAACATCCTTGGTATAAGAATTTAGTTTACTACTTACAAAACCAAATATGTCTAGAAAAATTAGACACTCATCAAAGAAGAAGATTCTATCTTGAATCTACAAGATACGTCATTATAGGATACTTATTGTTTTGAATATCTGTTGATGGTGTGTTGCTTTGCTGTGTAAACGATGAAGACGCACATAAATTGTTGCAAGAAACTCATGGTTCTTCAAATTCTATCATTCATGTAGGAGGTCATTTCTTTGCTAAAACCACTACTTTCAAGATTATTAGAAAATGTTACTATTGGCCTTCAATCTTTCGCGACTCTTATGTTTTTTCAAGATCATGTGACAAGTGCCAAAAATTTCTTGGGAAAGAATGCCTTTCAGCCATGCCACTACAACCTGTCCTCCCGAAATTTCCTTTTTCAAAGTGAGGATTGGATTTTATTGGTCCTACTAATCCTCCATATTCAACAAGACAAGTTTTTATTTTGACAGCCACAAAATATTTTACGAAGTGGGCTAAATCTGTCCCACTTAAGCACTCAACGGATGATCGGGTGATTTCTTTCCTCGAAAATAACATCTTTTCTAGATTTGTTCTTCCATTGGAAATTGTTATAGACAATGGTCCTTCTTTCATTTCTGCTAAGATGACCCATTTTTTAGCCTAGTTGGGGGTTAAACATTTCACCTCATCGGATTATTATCCCCAAGGAAATGGGCAGGCCAAGTATACCAACAAGAATCTGGTGAGAATTGTCAAAAGGCTCATCGAAGATAAGCCTTGTCAATGGCACACTCTCCTCACTTATGCCCTTTGGGAAGATCGAACTACCACCAAGGTAAGCACTAGTTGCACTCCTTTCCAGCTTGTGTATGGTCAAGAATCCATCTTGCCTACTGAGCTGGAACTTTCTTCCTTAAGGCTGATGCTATAAATCAAAGAATTAAATTCTTCTTATGTTTCAAAAAGAATAAATGCACTCCTAGCTTTAGAGAAGAAAAGGATGTTTGCCTTGGATAATATAAAAAAGAGACATCAAACTGTGAAGATGCATTTCAACAAGAGTGTCAAAACTGTCAAATTTAAAGTCAATGAAAGGGTACTACTGTGGAATTCAGCTCATACTGATAGCGGAAGACAAAATTTAAAAAATTATGGTTGGGTCCTTTTAAGATCACTTTTTTCATGGGTACTAACTCTTACATTCTAAAATATTTACAGGAGATATTGTTTTCCTACGACATTAACAATTCTCACTTAAAACATTATGTGGAACCAACTTGAAAAGTTTTAACACAGTTTGGATTTTCTGTATATTAGTAGTCTAGTTTTTCTTTCATTATCACCATTGTTTTTCATTTCTAATTTTTTAGTAGTTTAATTCTTGCTTTCCTTTTAATAGCTTTCATGCTGCTTTGGAATTCTGTCATTTTATTTCTGTTGTTTTAAATTTTGCAGTCCTATTTCTGTCATGAATTTTATTGCTTTTCATCTTTTAGTTTAATTTTGGTCAAAAACAAGATGTTGGATCGATTCTTCCATAGTGACACTCCTGCAAGGTATTGTTAGTCAATAAAAGTCAAGCTTACACAATTGTTATGATGTTCCCTCTGAAATCATAATTGAATTTGTTATCTTCTTTCACTGTTGTCTTATAAAGAAATTGGTTATCTCCCGCTTCTGCTTTCAATTTCTTCATCCATTTAAGAATTAAAAGAGAAAGTACATAAATTTTTATCCTTTAATTAAAGAGAAAATTATGGTTGAATGATTATGCATACAGGGATAAACCTCCTCATAATTAACATTTTTCATGAGTTATTCCCAAATTCCCGATCATTTTTCCATTAAATCCGCTCACTTCCCCCTGTTGCATAATCATTTTGGTTATACCTTCTGGGAAACCATATATTCTGAGTTCTAATTTGTTGGAAATAGATTTCCCTGTGGAGTCGCCAGTTAATTGATGATTAAAATCGCAACGAGGATTTCACCCACAAAGTATTGCTAAATCCTATTATTTAAACTAATCTAATGATATATAATACTAGTAGGTGGGACCCCCTTGTAGACTGGAGGCTCAGAGATAGTCTTATCACACATTTTATGTTGTTGTTTCGATGTTGATTATATGGTTCCACATGATTGACAATGAAATATTGGTTTTTTTGCGACATAATGGCAGATGGATAATGCATTTTATGTGTTGATTCTGTTATTCTAAGCTCTAAATTCCATGTTATGAATGGATTATAATTATTGTTTCTACATTTGATATTGTCACCATGATTCATTACCTATCACACCTACACAAGACACATGCTAGTAACAACAAGAAACAAGAGCAATAGAAAGAAACTTAAAAAAAAAAATCTAAGAAAAGGAACTATACTATACTATGCTATATTATAAACAAATCAAATAAAGGGAATTAGAGTTATTCCTAACTAGAAATGTTAGTGTCTATACGAATTTTATTTGAGTTATATTGGGCACATTTGATATATGTTATAGTATGGTTTTTCCAATGGTTAATATCGATTGGGGTGGTGCAATTGGAAAGCAATATATGCAAGTTTCGATGCATGGAATTAATGGCATGGGATTAATGGTATTGTTTTGGATAGCTGTCATGCACTAAGAAATTGAATGGAGTGGAGGATGGAAGCGGCGTGCAGTAAATGCACGTCACTCCATACTTCTCCCACTAGGATGTCACCCTAGCATGGTTATTCTTCATTTGGTTTTGTTGTGGTTAAGCTCCGAGATTTAGGAGTGGAAGGAATTGCTTGACCAATTCGCATTTTTAAATCCATTGGTTACAGGTATGGCTCTTTTCGCCCATCCATGAATTCGCTCTGTGTATGAAATGACCATTGGCTCGGTAATGTGTTGGATTGTGTTTTCATGATATTGGCAACTGTATAAACATGTGGGTATTTTCTCTGGAATGACTGTGTGGTTATTTGTTTGCAAATGGAAAAATTGATGGTTGAAGTTGGGATTTCGTTGGTTGTTCTACGTGGTGGAAACTATGATGGCTCACTGTTGTTTTCAGTAGTTATGGGTATTTTGTTGGAGGGTTTCTCTCTATTTATTCTTGTTGGCTTTCTCCTCACAATTAATGGTAACCATACCCCATTTGTTTCGGTTGTTATGGCATTGCAATGTATGTTTCGAACTCCTTTTGGTCACTGTGTTTCCTCTAGAGCCATGTTAGTGGGTTTTTCACTTGGTCGTTGGTTTATTTTTTGGTATTGGTATAAACATAGTTGGTTATGGGGGGCCATTATGCAAAGAAGTATGCTTTATGTTACCTGGGGTCTGAATTTCCATTGGCATTTGTACAAATCATTTCAACTATTGGGAAAAGCACGAGGGTTATGCCTTCATGCGTTCTTGGTTGAGTATTGTTCAGTGAGCAATTTATGCTCCTATGCATCATTGCCACCCTACCTATTGTTGAATTGTCACACTATTTTATAAGCTAAGAGTTATAAAATCTTGTGATTTCACCGTGCTTGTTTCATAGGTTCCCACCTACTGTTGATATGGCCAACCTCCAGTCTCTCTATGTTTTGGTGACCGTGAAAACCCTTGATTATTTCTTGTGTTCATGGTTATAGAGCCCGATTTTGATAACCCCAACTAGTCACACTCTTGTCGGGTATCTTGTTGACTGTCATAAATTGGTTAAGTTTTTTCGATAGTGGATTTGATGTTTGTCTTGTTTGTGTTTGATCAGGTTGTTGGAAAGTAGTAATTTGTAAATAAGAATTGGTATACATTCACTGCCTCCTTTTGTTGTGATAGTTGAATAGATAACCCACCTCGTTTTCTTGATTGAATTGGTGGATTGACAATAAATGGTAATTTACAGCCACAGGGATGCTTCTTTTCGTTATGCATTGGTCTGTGTGTTCCTACAACGTGGTATCACTTGAAGTTGGTGACTGTTGTATGTTTAATTTGTCCCGATCAGGATCATTACAAATTGGCAAATTGATGACTGAGATATGGTTGTTTATTGTGTATGGTTTATGGAGACATTGTGCATATTTTTGTTTTACTACACCATCATGGATGAAGCATGTGATTTTTTTAGTATGGCTTCATTGAAAATTTAATTGTTAATATTTTCAAAGGAATGGAATCAGGCATATTTTAAAAGAGTCTATTCAACTCAGGAAATACCTGTGTCTATGATTGATTTGGTGATTTATGAATTATGGGTAGTGGTTGATGTTTTTATATGTTGAACAGAGTTGAAACAATCTGACTGTGTGGTCCTTTGGATTTTGTTTAAATATAAAAGGGAAGGAAATGAAAAGAAACACAATTCTTGTAATAAGATGGGTGAAAGGCATGGTGATTCTGAGTGTGATTATACACTGTATTAATTGAAATCTTTTAAATAAATTGGATGTGGGACAGTGAACCAGTTTTAACACACATTAATTGTTTAATTGTTCACAAGAATTGTTTAACTGGTGTTGGATCATTTGAATTGAATACAAAATTGTTTTATAGATTACTTAATTAGTTTTTCGTACAATATTCGTTCTTTTCCCTACCATTATTTCACTTTTCGCACATTACAATTCCCCTCGCCTTCCCATATTCACATTATTTCACTTTTCGCACATTACAATTCCCCTCGCCTTCCCATATTCAATATCCACTCCCTGTTCTTAGAATTTAATTATAGCTAAGATAAATGATGTATTATGATAGTTAAAGAGATCGCACAGGGATGAATTACAATGATACATTCTTTGGTTTATGATACATTTGATTGTTTGATGTCTGTGAGCAATAATCATGATATCCCCCCCCCCCCC